>CM035411.1:79347629-79352629 GCA_020310875.1 Ceratopteris richardii
GGCTACCTCATTAGGTTTGTTATACCACATTGGGTTTTATCCAACACATTGGGGATTGAGTTCTTCATTGGATTTATGTGAGCTAGTTGGATTTTGTGCGGAAGCTAGTGTCTATCGCATTGGATTTTTTGTGCTCTATTGGCGTGTATACATGTGTGGTTATGTTTTCGAAATTTTGCTACTTCTTGTCCTTAGTCCTATGACTATGGTGGATCATGCACTTGGGGTTGTGAAGGTGGAGGTGTTGAGGAGATCTATTTGTACTTCCATTGAGTGCTCTCCCTACAATGTGTTGTATCAGGAAGAAGAATTCAGTATGTGTTAATAAAATAGAAATATTCCATGTGAAAAGAGAGGTGCAAGATGGAAGCTCCACCACCCTAGGATTCTTCCTCCTCTTCTATAGTTGATTCCCATCAGGGTACTTCTTCATCTCCTCCAATGATGATGGGTTCATATAGCAAATGCATGTCCATGCTTTGATTCCACCTCAGTGATGAAAATGATTCCATGGGTTTGATACCACTTGATAAAACATAGAAGAAGATGAACACCCAGTAAAGGTATGGAAGAAG
This sequence comes from Ceratopteris richardii, assembly GCA_020310875.1. NCBI lineage: Eukaryota > Viridiplantae > Streptophyta > Polypodiopsida > Polypodiales > Pteridaceae > Ceratopteris > Ceratopteris richardii. Next base: position 79,348,205 of record CM035411.1, read on the forward strand.
CATACTAAAGATAGAGAGAGAGAGAGAGAGAGAGAGAGAGAGAGAGAGATACGACCAAGTAAATCAATATGTGGTGCCTTATCATTTTTATTGAACAATCATGATCATATAAATGACTGATATGCCCTTGGCATTGATGTAAGTCAAGGAATTTGGTGGTACACATGGATTTTTGATAGGTGTTGTGAGAAGGTATCCAATAAGGTGGATTGACAATGCTATCATCTAACAAGGCAAAGCTAACAAGAAGTTATCTCACAATATCAGCATCCTGGCATTTACAAAGTGAGAAAAGAGGTTACACTTTGCTTATATTTGGATATCTTCCTTTTAATCTATGATGTCTCTTCACTCTTCTTTGAATCTTTCTAAAGCTTATCCTTATTGAAATTTGCACTAGCCATCCCATCAACAAGTTTCTTCCATTCTAAATGTATAATTGTAGTATGGGCTTCTCAACTTAATCTCACAAATTCTTAGGTGACAAAGAACAAAGAAAATTCTCAAAAAAAAATGAAGGAAGTCATTACTATACGATTTTGATTATATTTTCTCCAAAAATGGACTTGAATTTCAAAAGAGACCTAATTATTTGTATAAACCTCTAATAAGGGCTAGTATTCTCTACGTTTAACCTATCCTTTATAAATTCACTTTCCAAAGAGAAAGCGAAGGTGCAATACAAAGTCTTTTCTGGAGAAAAAAATATTTATAGTGATAATTTCTCTATCCTTTTGTCTTGGATTCAGAAACCTTACAAAGCAATTCCATGAGGGATTCCATTCGGTTCTATTTGGTTTCAGTGGCTTCCATATTCAGTGTTGAAATGGATATTTCCATGGATCATTTGAATCCGATTCTCATAACATTGAAAATAGATATAAATGGCCTTTGGATGTTGGAAGAGACTTTATAGATGATCACATACATTCATCTAACAACAAAGGTATTGCTATGTACAATCCACATTTTAGCTTTACTCTGATACTAGAGCAGCACATAAAAGAAATCAACCTTACATATTTTTCAATTAAGAGAGCTAAATACAGGTTTATTCATTGAATGAAACCCTAAGAAAATGCAAGTACATGTTTCAATGCCATGCTATTACCATATTTCTAACAGCCAAAGTCATCTTGTGTGGCTCATGCTACCTAATGGAGTTTGATTTGTGCCAAAGCATCAAAGTCCTCAAACATTGAGGATGATTTGAACAGAAGATGTCTTCAATTAAAGCAACTAGCTCAAAATTTCTTTAACTATCTTACAAAAAACTGACTAGTCCTTTGCTAGATAGTCTTCATACCTTCTGTCAGTTTTTGAACCTCAAGCTTTTAACCTTTGATCTTCCCTTCTTGTGTAGTTCAAGGACATGAGGATCTCGGGTCATTCGTAGCTCTTGGATCGATACTTTTGTCATCATTCCCCTCACATGAGGTTAGAAATATTGCTATCAAAGCTCTTAGTGTTACTTAACTTTTGCTTATTACTTAAATTAATTTCTCGTGTTCCAAGAGAGAGATACATAGAGAAAGAGAGAGACACAGAGAGATAGAGACAAAGAGAGAGAGGCAGAGAGAGTAAATCTCACCATTAGATTATTTCAATCATTTGATGGCTTTTAGTCCATTAAAAATAGACACTTGATCCTTACACGATTAAGCCACACCAATTGCTTGCTATGATTCAAGTGAACTTATTCTTTCTTATTTTTTGTTACGTCGAAAAGAACTTCACATGCTACACTTTCCACACTCACAATTACAATTGTGATTCATATGCGTAGTAACATTTAATGTTCATATCCGTGGGTAGGTATACCTATCCCGGTTTTTGTATGCAAGAGAAATTCTAGTTATCGATATAATATGTTGGGATAGATGGATGGAAACTCCAAGAAATGAGTAGGTACTACCAAGTCCTGCTTAGTACCAGCCTCTTGTAGCTTCAGATTTTTATTGTGGGCCCTCTTAGCTTTCTAATGACACTATACAAGTGCCTATGTACTTTGGAAATGATGTAAGAAAAGATTGAAACAAAACAGACTACTTCCAAATAGAAGGATCAATGAAAACCTTCTATTTTTTATCACACACCTGTTGCTTGTTATGCTCAATGCTACTAGTACAGTAGGAATTAGAAAACTTCCTTTTAGAGGTATCCAATTAGCTTAGTAAGCTAATGATTCCAAGTGGAATCACTTGAAATGATGCACTATACACAGAGCATATAATTTTAACAATTGAATCATTACCCCCGATTTCTTAGGACCTCTGTACAGTTTGACCGGTGGGTGCTTCGATGCGCTTGTCTCCAAATTGGCTGAATGGATTTCCTTTAACCTTTGTGAGCATGTAGATAACTTGGAGCTGCTTCCAATAAGCTATGGATAATTGAAAATGGTGGAGAATTGACTGAGATATGAGTAGAACAAGTTGACAATTATGAATGAGAGATCATAGATGAACAATGTAGATGTATTGCCTTAATCAACAACATTGTACAAGATCATAGGCTTGACAATCATAGCCTAATGATGGAGAGTAGTGTAGGCTACAATATAGACCTCACACTCTTAGAAAAATGGCAATGGAGAACTCGAGAATTGAGTCTTCTACACACGACTTTTTCAAGCCACCTTTTATAAGTGCTTCATTCAAATTTGAATTTGAATTCAATTTTTGGCTCTCTCTAAAAGTAGTCCATCAATCTAGGATCTATTCTCTCTAACATAAAGTCATGACTTCTCAACTAATAAGCTCCATGAGTTTGTTGAGAGTTACAAAGATTCTTCCACGTTAAAAGCAACTTTTACAAATGTAAAGGACAAAATTCTCCTAGCAATGGTTTCCATGGAGCTTCAATTGTTCATGAATCTTCTAGCCAAATGTGTAGGCTTGTAATTTGCACCAACAGATCCCCCTCAAGCCAAAAATTTCGGGTTGGTCTTCATCTTCAATCTTCATGAATATCATGCAATCCAATCATTGATTTAAACGTGCAAAGTTTTGTACCATCTAATGCTTCAGTCAACAAATTTGCACATTTCATATTAGTTGATGCATATGCCAACTGAATATCCTTGCTCAATAGCTTCTCTCTCACATAATCATAGTGGAACTCTATATGCTTGGTCCTAGCATGATAAATAGGATTAGCTGCAAGATGAAGTGAACTGTTATTTTCTCCAAAGATCATTGGAGATGTAGTATGCAAACCCAAATATGTGTATAACAATCTGATCCATATGGCCTCTTGAGTAGCATTGGCCAATCCTCTATACTCTGCCTCTATAGAAGATAAAGCAACAATAGGTTGCTTCTTTAAAGACCATGATATTGGTTTATTACCTACAAAGGATAAGTATCATGAGGTACTCCTCCTATCATCTTTGCATCCTGCCCAATCTGCATCTGAATATATCTTGAGCTCCAAGTCTGATGTATAAGGGAAATACAATCCATGATGTTGATTACCCTTAAAGGTACTTCAAGATCCTTTTGGCAGCCTCCAAGTGAGGTGCCCTAGGCTTGTGCATAAAGTGACTTAGAACACTTACTCCACAAGCAATATCAATCCTTGTCAATGTAGCATAGTTCAAGCTTCCCACTATGATTTGGTAAACTACAATGTTCTCAAGTACATCACCTTCATGAACACTTAATTTTAGGTTTACCTCCATTGGAGTACTTGTAGCTTTGGCATCCTGCAAATGAAACTTCTTTAACATATCCTGTATATACTTTCTCTGAGTAATATAAACTCCAAAGTTAGTATGAACTAAATCAAGTCCAAGAAAATATTTTAGTGATCCAAGGTCACTAATTTTGAACTCCTTCATCATCTGATTCTTGATCTGCTTGATGCCATTAGCATCATTACTTGTGAGTATGGTATCATCAACATATACACATAGGTATATTACCTCTGAATTACTTCTCTTGATGAACAGAGAAGTATCTACTTTACTCATGAAAAAAACTTGATCTTGAAGGTATGCAGTCAGCCTATGGTCCCATGCCCCAGGTGCCTGCTCTAATCCATAAAGTGTTTTGTTCAATTTACATACATATGTTACCTTGTTTGGGTTCTCACAGCGACGAGATTGAGACATGTAAACCTCCTTTGAAATCCAACCATTTAGAAATGCATTTTTAGTTGATATATTTAGGTAGTGATGTGCGTGAACACTCTAGGACCGTCGGGACACTTTTTTCCCTCTTTAGGAGGTTTTTTTCCCCGGAATGTATATACGCTTATTGCCCTAATGGGCTACTTATCTTTGTACATTCTCTAGTAATACATTCAGTATTGTGTGTTGTGCTCCAAGCTTCTTCTTCTTCCTTGTGCTCCTCGCGTGCTTCTGCAGACGTCTATCTCCAACAATTGGTATCAAAGCAGGTCGTCGCTTCATTTAGGGCATTG
>CM035411.1:79357629-79505129 GCA_020310875.1 Ceratopteris richardii
TAAGTTATGCCAAGTTTCAGGAACAAAAGTCAACCAACACAAGAAGAGCAAGAACGATTGAGCACATGGTGCTCCAAGGATGCACTTGCAAGGTCTTATCTCCTCAACTCTATCTCAATTCTTTTTTGCATCAGATTAGAAGTTGTAAGACATCATAGGAAGTGTGGGATGCACTTGAAGCTTTCTTCTCTTCAAGTACTAAAGCTTGGAAGCATCAACTATGGCTGGATTTCACAACTCTCAAGAAGGCTCCCAAACAAAATGTGACTGATTTTGTCACAAAGCTCAAGGACATAGCACATCAGTTGGGAAGCATTGGAGAGCTAATAGATGAAGAGCAAGTTTTAAGGTCGGTCATCAATGGATTGAAAGCAGGTGACAAGTGGGAAGCATTCACCACAACTATGGATTTGTACATGGACATGCATGTACCTGATTTCAATACACTCATTGGAAAATTACTCACTCAAGAGGCAAAGCTTATCAAAAATGGAGAAAGCTCTAAAGGTAATCAATCTTCAGCTTTATACACTGATAAAAGCAAGTCCAAAGATAAGAAAGGAAAGGCAAAGAAAGTGGATGATGAAGCAGGTATATATGAAGTTAACTATGCAGGTAGAGGAAGACATGGGAGAGGCAGACTAAGAGGAGGTAGACAAGGTAGGTGGAGATCCCAACGCTCCAACCCATGTTCTACTTGTGGAATAACTAATCATACAACTAAAAATTGCTTTAGGAATTCCAGGAATCAAAGAGGAAGAGGATACAATAGAGGAAGTTATGGCTACTCAAGAGGAAGGTTCAACAACTAGCATGGCAATTACAACAACTACAATCATTCAAACTATCAAGGAGGCTACAAAGGAAGGAGAGACTTCAATAACTACACAGAAGAATCAAACAAAGAGGATTCATTATTGATCATGAACATGGCTATGCCACAAGGTAAATCTGATGAGCATGTTTTCTACATAGATTCAGGTTGCTCCAATCATGTGGCAGGAAATGTAGCTCTCCTATTAGATTTCGAAGTTTCGAGGAATAAGCATGAGGTACAAACAGGAGATGACACAAGACATCTTGTGGAGAAAATAGGCAATGTCAAAGCACCTGATGGAAACATCAACCTACTCAGTAAGGTACTCTATGTCCCTAGCATTACAAAGAATTTGATAAGTGTTGGGTAGATAGTAGAGAAAGGATTGCAAGTCAAGTTCACAAGAGGAGGAGCATATGTAGAAGACCCTAGCCAAGGGTTCAGAAGAATAGCAAAGGGAGAAAAGATAGGTAGACTATTCACCTTTGAGTTGCAAGACACAAGGAACATAGCTCTCTTCAATTATGGTAATGAAACACTCACATAACTAGAGGTATGGCACAAGAGATTGGCACATATTGGTGAAAGATCATTAAAGCGAATTTGTAGGGACCAAAGTGTACTTGGACTCCCTAACTTGTCAAAACAACACATGATTTATAAGTGTAGTGCATGTCAATTTGGAAAGTCTCACAGGTTACCATTCATGAAGAAAGGTTATATGCATGGAGATCTCTTGGATTTGGTTCATACAGATGTATGGGGACCTAGCAAGGATGCTTCAATATCTGGATCAAGGTATTATGTCTCCTTTATTGATGATTGCAAAAGATGGACTATCCTATTCTTTATGAAACACAAAGATGAATTTTTTTCATGTTTCAAAAGATATTTGGCTCTTGTGGAGAATCAAACAGGTAAATCACTAAAAAGGCTAAGGTCAGGTGGAGGGGGAGAATACTTCTCCCATTAGTTTGATTCTTTTCTTCAAGAAAGAGGAATCAAAAGAGAGGTAACTACAAGATACACTCCTGAGCAGCATGGAGTGGTAGAAAGAAGGAACATGACAATTGTTGAAGCTGCAAGGTCTATGTTGAATTAAAAGCATTTACCTAATTACTTATGGGATGAGGCTGTAACTACAACCACTTACCTGATTAACAGGTTGCCTTCAAAATCGCTTGATGGGATGACTCCATATGAGGATTAGAATGGAAGAAGAACAAGCTTAGATCATTGTAAAATTTTTGGTTGCATTGCTTATGCTCATGTTCCTTCACAGGTTAGAGGCAAGATGGATCCAAAGGCAGAAACATGCATATTCATTGGATATGACAACAATCAAAAGAGCTACAGGTTATACAATCCTACCAACAAAGGATTCTTGGTAAGCAAAGATGTAGTTTTTGATGAGAAAAATTCATGGTATGAAGATTCATGCAGGAAGGTCAATTTACCATATGATCTTGAAGAAGATTTTCCAAAGCTTGGTAGAGAACAACCAGAGATTGAAGAAAAAGACACCTCAGAGGATGATGAAGAATCTCAGATGGAAAAGATCAAAGCATGGAAGTCTAAAGGTAAAGCAAAATTGCAGGAACTTGGACATGAGACAGAATCATCACATCATGGCCTAAGAAGATATATGAGGGAAAAGAAAAAACTAGAAAGGTATGGGTTTGACACCTCACTAGTAACTAAACATTCTATCTACATAGCATAGGACATAAACCAAGAGGAGCCATCATCATTTGAAGAGGCCAAAGCAAAAATAGAATGGAAGCATGCAATGAAGGAAGAAATTGAAGCACTTGAGGAAAACAACACTTGGGATTTGGTGCCCAAGACTTCATCTATGAAGGTAATAGGCTCAAGATGGGTCTACAAGGTCAAGAAGAATTCTGATGCTTGTTAAACAGGCATAAGGCAAGACTTTTAGCAAAAGTCTTTGCAAAAACTCAAGGAGTTGATTATGAAGAAACTTTTTCTCCTGTAGCTAAGATGCCTACAATCAGAGTGTTACTTAGTATTGCTTCTTCCAAGAATTGGAAGATACTTCAACTAGATGTAAAGAATGCATTCTTGAATGGTTGGATAACAGAAGAGGTATATATGGCACAACCACCTGGTTTTGAGAATCAAGTTTATCCTGATTATGTGTGTAAACTTAACAAAGCATTGTATGGTCTCAAGCAAGCCCCAATAGCTTGGAATTTCAGGCTTGTTTCATTCTTGCAGGACAAAGGATTTCAACCAAGCAAGGGAGATCCTTCACTCTTTATTAAAAAGATTAATTCTGAGATCATCTACCTATGTGTATATGTAGATGATATTATATTGACAAGAAATGATGTAAATGGTATGAAGAAGATCAAAGATAAGATGAGAGAATAGTTCAAGATAAGTGATTTGGGTTCACTTACCTACTTCCTAGGTTTGGAAGTTGTCTACAAAGATCATGGTTTGTTGCTCACTCAAACAAAGTACATTACGGACATGTTGGCAAAATTCAAGATGCAAGATTGTAAGATTGCAGGTACTCCAATGGAGGTCATCAGAAATTGATCTCACATGAAGCTGAACTCATAGAGGAGATCACATCATATCAAAGTCTAGTGGGTAGTCTCAACTATGCCACATTGACAAGAGTAGATATATGTTACAGTCTGAGTGTGCTAAGTCAATTTATGCACACACCAAGGAAACCACACATGGATGCTTCCAAAAGGATTCTCAAGTATCTCAAAGGAACCATAAATGAAGGACTTTATTATGCTTTTGTATCTGATCTAGGTTTGAAGCTATTTTCTGATGCAGATTGGGGTCGTTCCAAGGAAGATAGAAGGAGCACTTCAGGATATCTTAATTTTGCAGGTTCAAAGCTTATTTCATGGTCATCCAAGAAGCAACCTACAATTGCTCTTTCTTCCACAGAGGCTGAGTACAGAGGTCTTGCCATATCTACTTAGCAAGCTATGTGGATGAAAACATTATTCAGAGATCTTGGATTGGAGTTTGGAGCTCCAAATATTTTTGGTGACAATATGAGTTCTATTCATTTGGCTGCTAATCCTATTTTTCATGCAAGGACTAAACATATTGAAGTTCATTATCACTACGTACAAGAGAAGGTTATAAGAAAAGAGACTCAAATATCATATGTGTCCACTGATCAACAATGTGCAGATATTCTAACCAAAGCATTGGATGGTACAAAGCTTTGCAAATTCAAGGCTATGATAGGTTTGCAGGTAATCTTGGAAGATTGAAGACCTCAAGCATACTTGGCTTGAGGGGGAGCTGTTGGAGAAAGTCTATGACAAGCTTAAGTATTTGCTTGAGTCCGACAAATTCAAAGAAGAAGCCCTAAAATGAAGACAATGTAAAGTTCACTTGTGAACTACCTCTTGTAACTTTTGAAGACTTTACTTAATGTAAAAGTGAAAGAATCTTAAGTGATTGAGTCCACTTGATCAAAAAGGGAAAGAGGAGCCACGAATTCATGATTTGTGGCATATAGAGAATCAAATCAATCACTAATTGATTGGAGTGTGATTGAGGAAAGTTAGCCTCCGAAGCTCAACTATAAATAGATGGCAACTTTAGTCGTGCTTAGAGAGACATTAGAAAAGACCTCGAAGAGCTGCGCTTTATGCCATATGAAGGTGTGATTCCAAGGCACACATATGTATCAGTAAGTCCATTTCCATGAATATAATTTCATTTTCATGATCATTTGAGTTCATATTTCCATGTTCTTGTGAAGTGTACTACTCACTGCCATATCTCTCAGTTTTCTCAATCATATTGCAGAGATGGTTTCTTTGAGCTTGGTGCATAATTTTTAGTGATTTGACTTGATAAAGTCAGCTCTAAAGGTCTACTATATGCTCACCAATTTTCATCTCATTTGGGTGTTTCAATCTTCAAATATGTTGAGTTGAAGTCAGCCCTATCTGTTCGTTTTCACTTCTCTATCAGGTACCCGACTTTTTTACTCATCTTGTCAGAGCCTTTTCTCCGTGTGTACTTATACAAAATCAATGATTTGAAGATTTTTGGATTTAAATTATTGTCTAGTATAGTCATACGAAGTTTCATAATCATTGGATTTGTAAATATTGCTTTATAATCATTTTACTGCTCACTGGTCTCATTACTGTAGCAACCCGTGAAAATTGGGATGATGTCACCACTTGTTAAACATCATTCTCAGTGTGTGGTTCATTATTTTTGATGAAATTACTCTTGGAAGTTAGCTCTTTAAGCTAACTAGACTTCCATAAAAGGAATTAAGCTAATTGCTGCTCTGCTCAGAGAATTATGCAAAACACTGGATATGTGTATGAACCAAAATAGCAAGTTGTTCACCTCTGAGCTAACTCTAACTTATCTATTTTGATCTATCTTTTTGAGAGTGATCTTCCAAGGTACATAGGGTGTCTAATAGATCCATTGGCAAGCGAAAAAGGCCCACCACATACTCCTGGAGTTCGTTTGGCTGGTGTAGATCAAGGATTTTGCAACACCTCTCCATCTTCAAGCAAATACCTATCCATCTCTTCACAATTGTGGTCAGTGGCTTTGTCCTAGAAAGATGCACAAAATGCCTTTCTTCCATTGAGACTAGTATCCTAGGGATTCCAGCTCAATCTCGAGTCAAGGATGCAATTTGAAATGGAAAACAACACACTATGTTTCTGTAAACATATGGCTCCTCCTTTCATAAGGTCTTTCTATAAAGCTCCTTTCAATGTCCTGAAGATGCTCAACTTCATGAAGATCATTCTTGTTCTACGATTTTCCAAAACTACATCACTTATTGATGGGATATTGTGGAGGGACATATGTTCATTCCCTATTGACACAAGGAACTTAATTATTTTCGTGGGACTAGATCAAAGCCTTTGGAGATTCGCTAGTATAATAGAGAAAGGATATTGAAGCGCTAAAATTGACAATCACACTTTGAAATCAGAAAGCCAATCACACACTAAAAAAGGGGGGAGGACTTGGCCCAAAAAGGAAAGGAAGGTGTGTGCATCTTGAAGGGGAAGGTACTTTCGGATCTAGAATAGTAGAGACAGATGTGACATGTGGCAGTGGCTAGAGCCGAACTCGGAGGGGAAGGTATTGTTTCAAGGAGAGGTCCATTGTATAGAGGAAGGGGGGTTGTTGTTGGTGCAGTTCTTTCTGTTGAAAATTTTAAAAGATGCACATGCCTACTGGAACTCTGGTTCGTCAAGATCACAACATGCAACATTTGTGGTAGAGTTCATCGAAAATTTATTGAACAAAAGGTTTATGCATGATAAAGTAGCATGTACAATGTGTTGTGCAAACTGATGGCAGGTTAACGTTGCTTAGATGAGCTATGAGGATCTATATGAGATGTTTGGACACATAGTGGACTTCTCTGTGGGGCAGGCTTCGGGGCTATGTAGGACTAGGAGGAAGGGAAAAGGTGCTTGCATTATTGGAGGACGATTCCAGGTGTAGGATGTCTATGGAGTGAGAGCAGAACAACTGCTTCTTTTGGGCTTATGGTATACCGAATTTGGGGAACATCATGAGAAGTGTTGATGTGCAACTAAAAGGGAAGCGAGTCTTCTTTGTTTTTTGAGGAATCAAGTTTTCATCAACAGATATGTTGAAAGACTCTTGGCACAACTCATACAAGAAAAAGGCAATAGCCCAAATGTAATTAGGCTGTCTTTCCCATCCGAATATAAAGAGCAAGGATTTGATGGAAGAAGCTTCCTTCATAGATCAATAAACCCAAAGGGCATTGAGGGAGTAACAGGATGTGTGGGGAATCTCCATGCTATTGCTTTGTTAAGAAATAGTGGAGCCCATATAGGCCATTAGTTACAGGGAAAGGGGTTCCTACGAGGAAGGAGCTGTGGCGCTGAAGGGAGATCATTTTTGAGGAGAGAGAGAGAGAGAGAGAGAGAGAGAGAGAGAGAGAGAGTGATTGCATGTATGTGTGGGGGACCCTCAATAGCTCGACGCCAGTACATCTCAAAGGCACACCATTGGGGAACATAGCCAACGTTTGTGATGGAGATTTTATCAACTCCACTGGCATCCCTTATTTTATCCTACGCCTCAAGATTTGACTGCCAATTCCAAGTGCTCTATTAAATTCAATGAGGCTGGCCTGGGGACATGTGTAGAGTTGGACGCAGAGCACCTACGATATGCAAAGCTCACATAGGATGATTGATCAACTTGAATCTGATTTGGCAATCGCAACAAATATCATTGAGGCATACTGATTATGAACATGATCAACATGCAATCGCTTATTTTACATGATATAGAATAGAATCAATTGAACAGGAAAAAAAATATGGATGTTTTGTTTGGGTATGACTGTTTTTACATTGTATCAATTTATCTGCATTCTATTTTCCGTCTTTTGGGTATGTGCACTGAAAACCTCAATTCTCATACTTTTCCATATTAATATTAATATTTTGGTGCGCAAAAGGTGGGAGGAACTTCTAGTAGAAAAGTTCAGAAATGCGACCTAATTCAAAACAAGTATAAGGATATGTGCTTGCGCAAAAATATATTGTTTTAAGTGAGAATCATTTCTGTACATTTAATCGTCTATAATTTGAGAACAAGATAAGTGTTGCACATATGGCTAAAAGAGTTTTGCAGAGTTGGTATGGGGATTAATATGCATTAACTGCATACTCTGTGTTTGATAAGAAGGATTTACAATTGTTTCCTATTGCTATGTCACTTTTAAAACCTGTGAACAAGTTGTAAAAACAGAGATCCTTACTGACGCTCGTAATTGCAAAAACTGGTTAGACGTGAGGTCATGTATAACTCATTAGTAGATGAAATTTTTCCTTGGAACTCGGACTTGTCTAAAGTGATTGTTTAAATGCTCATCTATTTGCTCCAATTTAGTTGCTCTAAAAATTTAAAATATTTATGATAGAAGCGGAGGGTTTTTAACCTGCAGAGTTGAATATCTTGGCTAGCAATTAGTAGCACGAGATATGATGGAACTATATACCATGAAACTATTATGCGAAAACATCCTTCGGTAATAAGTCAATAGATTTAGGGGGAAATGTTTTGTTTTTGGAAAATCCAATATCAAAGCTAAATGTGTTGATGATTTACATTAATTGTGTTTTATCCAAAGCTATAAGAAAGAGTGAAGTTATAATTATTTGAAAGTCTAAATATGTTTGATGTATATTGTTTCTCAAGACTCTTGAAATTATGACAAGTTTGATATCTAAAAAAGTATCCTTGAGCTTGTCTTTGGCACTTGAGTCTCGCTAGAAGCACCGTGTGCGCATCATGGGAGTTGGCCGGATCCATTAGCCGACCTTCTACATGGCAACACGTGGACCCAATGTGAAACATCCATGGCCCTTGGCGACCCAAGTGATTGCTTTGAGTTTACTTTGAGATTAATCTTTAGATGACTTGAGTTGACAATTCGAGTGAGAGATTTGAGGATGAGGGTTTTGAGTGCTTGAGTGCTGATTTTGACTAAGACTTTGATTTTGACCATGATAGAGGCCTTAGGTTTAGATCCGAGAACGTTGAGAACTTTACTTCAATTGTTCGCTGAATCTCAGAGGATTGCCACAAGTAGTGATGGAGTGATGTGAGTCCTAGAGGTGATTTCAAAAGAGAGTGGATTCTTTAATGGCCGAGACATAAGCAACTTCTTGAAAATCTATGACACTAAAATGGACCTCTATGGTGTGAGTGCTTCTATGAAGCTTAGTGAATTTGCAAGGGTTGTAATGCCCCGTGTCAAACCTAGCAAAAAAAAGTTGTGAAAGACCTTTTTCAATAGCTACCTTGCTTTAGTCGTGATCTTTTTTCCACGATTTTTGAGTTACATTTTGGATGCCCATGCACATGAATTTTTTTCTAACCATATTTGATTCCCCATGATGAATTGCTAAAACAGAGATCAATGGTGGTGTGTTCGGAGGCCACAGAGTTTTGAAGGGGGTGGATGTCGTGAAGATTTTCAACTCCATGAAGATCATTTTTGTTCAACAATTTTCCAAAACTACATCAGTTATTAATGGGATATTGTCGAGGTACATATGTTCATTCCCTGTTGACATAGGGACCTCGATTATTTTCATGGGAATAGATCAAAGCCTTTGGACATTGGCTAGTACAATAGAGAAAGGATAATGTCCATAGTGTCCTTCTCCATGGGGCTGGCTTAGGGGCCTTGTAGCCCTGGAAGGAGGGGAAAAGATGCATGCGTTAGCGATGGAGATCCTATCAACTCCACTCGCATCCCTTATTTTATCCTACACCTCAGGATTTGGTTGCCAATTCCAAGTGCTCTGTTAAATTCAGCGAGGCTACCCTGGGGGACATGTATAGAATTAGGCACAGAGGACCTACGATATGCAAAGCTCATCATGTATGGATAGACAACAGGATGATTGACAAACTTGAATCTGATTTGGCAGATAGCAGCAGTTATGAACATGATCAAAATGTAATCGCTTGTTTTACATGATATAGAATAGAATCAATTGATCAGGGGAAAAAATACATATGTTTTATTTCGGTATGATTGTTTTCACATTGTATCGCTTTATCTACATTCTGTTTTCCCTGGTTTAGATATGTGCGTTGAAAACCTCAATTCTATAAGGATATCTGCATGCATAAAAATATATTCTTTTAAGTGAGAATCATTTTTGTACATTTCACCATCTATAATTTGAGAACGAGATAACTGTTGCACATATGGTTAAAGGAGTTTTTTGCAGAGTTGGTATGGGGATTAATATGCATTAACTACATACTCAGTGTTTGATAAGAAGGATTTAAAGTTGTTTCCTGTTGTAAAAGCAGAGATCCTTATTGACGTTGTTAATTGCAAAAACTAGTTAGACCTGAGGTCATATATAACTCATTAGTAGATGAAATTTATCTTTGGAACTCGAACTTGTCTTAAAGTGATTCTTTAAATGCTTGTCTCTCTGCTCTAATTCAGTTGCTCTCAATTATTTAAGTATTTATGATAGAAGTGGAGGGTTTTTGACATGCAAAGTTGAATATGTTCGTTACCAATTAGTAGCACGAGATATGATGGAACTATATACCATGGAACTATTATGCAAAAACATCCTTTTTGGTAATAAGTCAATAGATTTAGGGGGAAAATGGTTTCTTTTTCACAAATCCAATATCCAAGCTAAGTCTGTTGATGATTTCGGAATCCGATGGACTCTCGCGGTTCTAGCAATAGAACGTTGTAAAAGCAACATATACAGTTTTTCCATTTAATAAACTTCATGATGTTTCCTGTGCAATTTTCTTTATAAATTGCATAGATTATGTGCACAATTTCGATCTTAAAACATTCAAGGTTCTAATATATGTGCTCAATACATAGAGAAAAGGTACGGTTCAGGTTGAATGATAAAAACATGTGCCGATGACTGCTAGTTCGTATGCTTTATCTTGATACTCAATAATATATATATATATATATATATATATATATATATATATATATATATATATATATATATATATATATATATATATATATATATATCATGCTTAGACAACCGCTAAAGCCTTCTCTCCTTCAACTAACTCAAGGATTTGAGAAGTTCAATAAACTACTGCAAGGGATTTCTAGACAAAATTGTTTAAATTTTGCATTCAATGAGACTATCTAGATCTTGGAACGAGGCCAAAAACTTTCTTTCATAACACTTTGCTTATTCCAGTGTAAACTAAACAATATAGCATTGGAAATTTCTCAGCTAATGTTCACTTGGAGAAAGAAGTGTAGTGATCATTTTTGGTAAGAATTGACCATTAAGGTGAAGTCGCCCACTTGGTGGTTTTTTCCTCCTTGGAGATGCCTTTGAAAATTGAAGTTGGACACCTTGCTCTAGAGAAGATGCCAATTCCATAGAGAAAATTAGCCTATTTTGGCCTAGAGCAGCTCCTCTTTTACTTGCCCACCACCTAATAGGTGCCCAAATTGGGCCTTGTGATGCCCACTTGGGCCACCCTAGGAGAGGTGCCCAACTTCGGCTTCATGATGTCCAATTTGAGAGAGGTGCCCAGCTTGGGCTTCATGGCACCCAATTTGATGGATGTGTCCAACTTGGGCTTCATGGTAGCCAATTTCTGCTTCTTCATCTAGTTTCTTATAATCACATGCCTTACCTTTTTTCTTATTAGTTTGATGCAAATAATCTAGACATTTTGGTTGTTTTTGTCCTCATTGTGCTTCTTCTAAAGAATCCTCATTTATCTCACTTATTTGAACTTTTCAACATTTTGCACTTCCTATTATCCAATTTAACATTGTATCATCTTTATGAGGTAAAGAAGGCATTTCCATGGTGTCCACTATATAGCAAGTTTCCTTGTCAGTGTCTCATCCTTCATCCAAGTGCATCTACATTTGATTATTACCCTTTGTAGAAATCCTCATTCATTCCTTCCTCAATTATGCTAATCTTTTGCTTCCCTCAGCCAAGGCCTTCCCAAGAGTAGAGGATAAGAGGTCTCTTGTGGTAGGGCAATAACAACAAAATCTAAGAGAAACTAAAACCCTAAACTATCATGAGTAGCTTTTCAATCATTCCTAGTTGTGTGGCTCAATGTTGATATGCTAATGTGATAGTAAAGGGTGCCACCTTGATGATGTCCAAATTCAATTTCATCATGGTAAAATCAAGCATTAGATTGATGCTAGAGCCTCCATGTGCAATAACACATGTCAAAACTGCATTTTTTATGGAAATGGAAAATCTAGAACTTTCATAGTTTGCTAGTGGCATAGGAAGAAAATGCACCATGAGCCCATCTATACTAGATAATAGGCTCATGTAAGTAGTCTATATGACTTTTAGTAGATCATTTCTCACCTTTGCATCCATTTGTATAAGTTAGAATAGATTGAACTTTTGGTGAATTCCCCTCAAAATCTCCTCGATATTTAACTCATGCATATTTTTGTGAGGGAGAGTAGGTTGGGCCTTTAGGGAAGTCGTTACCATGTCGAAGGCTTCTTCAATGGCCACTTCTTTGAGAGGCATTGAAATCATATGGATCAGAGCAAGTTGGTTGCAAGGAAAATACCTTGTATAATGATCCTTCGCCTCAGGACAATATTTATACGTAGGTGCACCCTGAGGAAAAGAGCATTCGCTTTCCTCATGACCATATTATATGCAATGATAACACATAAAGATCTAGTGTATCTAGGTTGATTGTGATAGTTCTCCTTTCTATTATGTAAATTTGAAGTACTAGCATAATAGGTGTTAGTATCTTGATTATTACCTCTCTATTTGGCTCCCTTGAGGTAATAACAGTCACACAGCTCATGGCCACTTTGTTGCAAAATTGACATCTTACTCTATTAGGGTAGTTTATGTTGGAGTGACCACTCTTGTTGCATGTGGTACAACAAAATTTCATTTGGATGTCTTGAGTGTTCCACAATTCCACTTCTCGGCACGGTTGGGACATTAAATCTTCATGCTGGTGTGCGCTTGGCGAGACGATCTTCTCTTCATTTTGACTTTATTGCATCTTTAGCTCTTGTGATTCCCTTCTAAGTTGCTCGATAAGGTCAAGATTTGTGGCATAGTTTTCTTTAGTTTCTCCTTCAAAATGCATTCTAGCCTCCTCAACGTGTGAGGTGACTGCCACAAAATTGTTTAGTGTGGCATCTAGTACGCGAGATTTCCTAAGTTCTTGTTGGGACAACCTACGAAGAGTCTTCTCTATCCATTTATTAAGTGAGAAATCACTCAGAGCATGCAAAAATGAGGAGACAAGTGCTTTAGTACGAGTTTGTAGTTCATGAAAAGATTCACCTTGCTTTAATTTCGGGTTCTCACTTTAATTTCATGGATATTAGGTTTTTCCTTATGTATTGATCTTTACATATTGCACTTGTTTTATTCTTGCTTTAGGTCATTCTTGTACATTTCTTTTTATGTAAGAAGAAGAAGAAGAAGAATATCATTCTTTCTAGCCTCAATCTATGTGTGTGCTTCTCCTTGATAAGAGCTCGTGGAGAAGGCGATGGTGAAGAGTACGCTACAAGGTGTGGAGAAAATGCAATTCACAAATGACCTCGGTTTTTGTCATATTGAAGTTTCGAAGCCATCTCGACCTTTGTTTTGAGCCTGCAAGGTGGGGCTCGCAAAAAAGCTAGGTCAATTTCAGAAACTGTAACTTGCCTTGTGTTCACAAACACTTATATATTCGAGATCCAAAATTTCAATTGATTCAGTGTACTGTTGATACACAAAAACTGTTTTTTTCTGAGATCAAACTATCACGTCATAGTGCGACAATGTTCAAGTAGAAGTGTTGCTTGTAGTGTTTTGCAGTGTTGTAATTGCTACAAAAATGGCAAATGCAGATGGAATGAGTCAGCTTATGAGCGATAAGCTGGACAAGAAAAACTTCCATGCTTGGAGATTCAGAATGACAAATTTCCTGATGGGAAAAGGCTATTGGAAGTACATCGAAGGAGAGAATGAAAATGCTTTGCAGTAACTAGAAAGGAATCGGACTACAAATTAGGCAATAACAGATGAGGAATGGGAGAAAGGGGCATGAAAGGTAATGTACTGGTTATCTGTTACCATACAGGATAGCATGATTGGACACATACAATATGCCAAGAATCCAAAAGAGGCTTGGAACAATTTTGTCACATTGTATGAGACCAATACAAAGGCACAGAAATTGCAAATCAAGAACGAGTTGCATACATTGGAGAAGAAAAGCATGTCGATAAGTGACTACACCATGAAAATCAAAAGCATATGTGAGTCACTTGCATCTATTGGCATGAATGTAGATGATGATGATAAGGTGGAAGTGTGTCTTCGTGGTTTAGGAGCTGCATATAAGCAGTTCAGAACTTCTATACAGACCACGGAAAATATTCTCAATTTTGCTGATCTCCTATCTATGCTGATTATTGAAGAAAAGAATCTTGGTGGGGATTCAAAATCCCAAGGAAAATCTAGTTCTGAGCAGGTATTCTACTCTGGTACAGGAAGATGCAGAGGTAGAGGTTTTGGAAGTGGAAGAGGAAATAGTAACCAAGAACAAAGTCAACAACAGAATCATGTAGGAGGAAGAGGACAATTTCGAGGCAAGGGGAGCCAAAGAGGCTGCAGAAATTCACAAAGAAATGATTCAGGTAATGATAGTAAAGGATGCTGGAATTGTGGTAAACGTGGACACTTTGAATGTGATTGCAGGTTGAAGAATCAAAATAATAGAAGGCAGTATAATAACTATGCATCCACAAGTGCAGATGATTCTGAGAAGTGGTTCATGGTTCAACATCACATGATGAATACTATGTCTGCTAGTGTTTCAAAATCAAATGATAATATTTGGTATGTTGATTCAGGTGCATCAAATCACATGACGAGTCATGCGGAATGGTTTAGTACTTTGCAGAAATTGCCAGTTCCTGGAGATGATGAAAAAGGTGATGACACATCAAATCCTAGTGATCATACAAGAAACATAGCACTATCGATGGAGGATGGAAAGGTAAAACATCTTGCTGATATGCTGCATGTTCTAAATATATCAAAGAATCTGGTTTTTGTTGGACAAAGGGTTGACCATGGATTACAAGTCAGGTTCAATGCTGATGGATTATATGTAGAAGAGTACAAGCAAGATGGACGACTGGTTGCCAAAGGAAACAAAGTGGGTATGATGTTCACCTTAAATGTGAATATTCCTGAAATGAATGTTGCCATGTTTGCAAAAGGTGCAAGAGTTATTGTAGATATAGAAATGTGGCACAAATCGATTGGACATGCAAACTTGCAAAGGCTAAAATTGATGCAGTGAAAGGAGATTGTCCATGGACTAGCAAATTTCAAAGTTGCAGAAATGCAAAAGGTATATGCAGCATGTCAAGCTGGTAAACAGTCAAGAGCATCATTCCACATGACAAGCATGTTAGTGAGGATGTACGAGAAGTAGTACATACAAGTGTTTGGGGTCCATCAAAGACCACATCTATGGGCAGTTGTAGGTTTTACGTTACTTCCATTGATGACCATACACGCAAAGTATGGGTATATTTCATGAAAGAGACGAGCGAGGTGTTCACTCACTTCCAGAATTTTAAAGCTATGGTGGAAAAGAAGACAAGGAATTACATTCAGACATTAAGATCTGATGGAGGAGGTGAATAAATGTCAATTGAGTTCAACAATTTTCTAAAAAATCATGGAATTTGGCGCCAGTTCTCATGTTGGTACACACTAGAACAGAACACTGTTGTTGAATGCAAAAATAGACATATTGTAGAAATAGCAAGAGCCTTGATGGCTGAGAAGAATATGCCTCATTGTTATTGGGCAAAAGCTGTACATACTCCTGTATACATCATGAATAGAACTTCAACTGCTGCTGTACATCAAGTTACACCTAAAGAGAAGTTTACAGGTAAAAATCCAAACTTATCACATCTGAAAGTTTTTAGTTGTATTGCATATGTACATGTCCCAAATGATATGAGGATGAAGCTTGATCCAAAAGTAGAAATGTGTGTCTTCATTGGATACTCCCTTGAGAAAAAGGGATAATAAATGTTATAACCCACTCACACGACAAGTAGAGGTGAGCAGAGATGTGGTATTTGATGAAATGTCAAGCTTCTATGCGGATGCCAAAGAAGGACTGAATGTTGAACCAAATGACAAAGAAAATGCTGAAAAATCATGTGCAAAATCTCTAGTTTTGAGTGGACCGGATGCATCACCAAGCAATAGTTCCAACTCAAATCCATGGAGTGGAAGATTGCATGGAAATTTCAGTCCAGCAAATTTGTCAAATACATCCAAGAAAAATAAAGAGAAAATTTCTATAGGTCATAAAAGATGTGCAAGTTTTGAAGACGTTGATGGAGATTCAAGCAGTTCAGAAAAGATTCTTGATGAGCAACTTGGAATGCCCTCTATGAAGACTCAGGAGTAAGAAGGGCACATGCAGATGATACAAGGAGAAGTGACCAAGGACCAAGAAGATCTGGGAGGATGTGGAATTCAGTGCAACGATTGATGTATGACAACTATATGGCTTGTCATTGTGCCTACATGACAAAGGTAATACAAGATGCTGAACCTTCTTGCTTTGAAGATACAACTGGAATTGCAGATTGGTAAAAAGCTATGGATGAGGAGATGGCTGCACTTTATGGAAATGATACATGGAAGCTGGTTCCATTGCCGCAAGGAAAGAAACCCAGAGGCTGAAAATGGGTTTACAAGGTAAAGCGTAATGCTGATGGTAGCATAAGCAGGTCTAAAGAATAATTGGTAGCTAAAGGATATGCACATACATATGGCATTGATTATGAGGAAACATTCTGACCTGTAGTTAAAATGTCTACTGTCAAAACACTTGCTGCATTAGCTATAGCAAAAGAATGGACTTTGCATGAGATGGATGTGAAGAATGCTTTCCTACATGGTGTGTTACAGGAAAAAGTATATATGAACCAGCCACAAGGATATGAAGATTCAAAGCATCCATAATATGTTTGCAAGTTGAAAAAGGCTTTGTATGGGCTGAAGCAAGCCCTTCGTGCATGGCATGCAAGGATTGTTGATTACTTAACCAACATTGGGTTTTCTATGTGTGATGCAAATCACTCACTATATGCAAGGCAGGCTCATGATGGCATCACTATTGTGGCTATTTATGTTGATGACCTGATTGTAGGTGGTGATAATGAATGAAGCATCAAAGAGGTAAAGCAACTTCTTATGCAGGAATTTGACATGAAAGATCTTGGTGTGCTACGCTATTTCTTGGGTATTGAGTTTATACATACAGAAATAGGTACATGGATGTCGCAAAGGCAATATGCCTTGAATATGCTACAAAAGTATGGTATGGCTAATTGTAAGCCAATTTCTATGCCATTAGATTAGAATTTGAAGTTGGATACTACATCAGGTGAAGCATTAGAAAATGCTACTATGTACAGAAAAATTGTGGGAAGTCTTATATATCTCACAATTACAAGGCATGATCTAAGTTATACTATTGGACTTGAAAGCTAGTTTATGCAGGTTCCCAGGAAGCCACTTTGTGATACTCTGAGGTGCACTCTACGTTATGCGAGTGCTACTTTGGATTATGCATTGTTTTATGAGGCTGGTGCAGATTTGGAGGTTTATGAATACACCGATGCAGGTTGGGCTGGTAGCATTCGAGATAGAAGATCTACTAGTGGTTTTCTATTCTCACTTGGGAGCACAACTATTACATGGAGCACCAAGAAGCAACCCACTGTTGCTTTGTCAAGTACAGAGGGTGATGATAGAGGTGCTGCAATGGCAACATGTGAGGCATCATGGCTAAAAATGCTACTTGCAGATTTAGGTGTGGAAGAGGGAAAGCCTATGACTATTTATTGTGATAATCTTAGCAGCATACAATTAGCACTGAATCCTATTTTCCATGCTAGAACAAAGCATATTGAGGTACATTATCACTTCATTAGAGAGAAGGTATTAGTAGGAGATATTGATCTTGTTTATGTGAGAGCAGATGAGCAGGTTGCTAATATTTTCACAAAAGCACTTGGAGCTGAGAAGTTGAGGAAGTTTCCGGAGATGCTTGGATTACAGGGTATGACATTGAGCTTGAGGGGAAGAGTTGAGATATGAAGCTCAACATGTGATGATTCAGGATGACACGTACCAGTTTTTCGTTTCTCTGACATGTATAGTGGTCACGCCAGTATATGTTAGGGAGACTTCATTGAGCTTTATTAAATTTGTCTACCGAGAGTGATGGCACATTTGTTCCTTTCCAACTCACTCATTTGTCGACATTAGGTATTTCCTTGTGTTGTGATATTTATATATTGCACTTGTTGTATTCTTGTTTTTAGGTCATTCTTGTACATTTCTTTTTATGTAATAGAAGAAGAAGAAGAAGATGATGATCATTCTTCCTTGCCTCAATCTATGTGTGTGCTTCTCCTTGAGAGTGAGAGTCTGTGTGTGAGCTCACTTCCTTATCTCCTTCCTCATGACAATATTTACTTGCAAGATCCAAAAATCAATAAAAAAAATGTAGAAAACAATTGTTTACTGTACTAAGTACCTCACACAGAAAATGCAAGGGTCCCATCGTGCACCCCAAACTATAGACGAGGTACTAGGGCACCAAACTATTGAAAAGTGCCAAACTAGAAAAAAGGCAACTCTTTCCACACTTCCACTACTTCTTGTACTCAAGGTGAGTTCTTACTTAGGGAAGTATACCCTATGACATGTCTATTGTTGGAGGAGATGGTGGATAGTAACAAGAGATGATGTGATGTAGCTAAATCCTACTTCATACCTACTAAGAATGATGGATGGAGAGTTTAGTGGGCCTCTTTGGCTTGCTAATGAGCACAAATAATCATATATGTAGTTTAAAAGATGATCCACTAATGGATGGTTCAAGACTGATATGTTGGAGTTGATCCAAGAACAAAAAACTTGCTATTTTTGTTCTCACACCTATTCAGTGTTTCGAACAATTCTCTGAGCACAACACCAATTGATTTAATTCCTCATGCGGAACTCTAATTAAATTAGTAAGCTATCAATCATTAGTAATTTTATAAAAAATGATGGACTACATGTAGAGAAAGATGTTTAGCAAGTCCTAGCTCCATCCCGAAATTCATGGGCGACAATAGTTATGAGACTAGTGAGCAAAGTTATGCTAATATCTTCAATCCTAAGAAGCAATGCTAACTTGTGGGTATGTAATAGAGAGTATGATGATTCTAGCATGCTTTAAATCATGGCAAATGATCAACTACACACTGAGAACAAGCTCTGACAATATGAGAATGTAGTGATCATATATGTATTAAAACATGTACAACTACAATGTCATTTGCAATCATACATTGCTCAATGTGTGAGAGGTGAATGAGTTAAGAGATGAGCTCTCACTTCACAATGAATGTACTTCAAAATGATCTCCCCAACTCAAGATACATGTGGGTCTTTTAGATCTTCTTTTTATAGTCATGTTTGGAGCCAAGGTTTGAATTCAAGCTCAAAATTCTACAAAAGAGGTGAATCCTAAAGTGTAGGATAGATTCCCTCATCACTCAGCATTGATTGATTCGTGATTTTAGAGCTTCCTAACTCCACATCGGTGTAATCGACTTTTACAAGGATAAATATGAAGGATTTTTACAAGATACTAATCATATGAAGTCTTGAATAGGTTATGTCAATAAATCAAGCATAAGTGAATTAACCAAGTATGTGGGCTTGGGATTAGTTGCACCAACAGCTCCCCCTCAAGCCTAACATGCTTGGTCTTCATTTCTCCTTGATTTCCTGCAAACCAATCATCAATTTGAATTTGTTCATCTTTGTTCCATCCAATGACTTGGTGAGTATATCTGCACACTGTAAATGAATTAATAAGATAGTTGAATATCGATGCTAATCATTTTCTCCCTTACATAATGATAGTGCACTTTAATGTGCTTAGTCCTTGCATGATATACATGATTAGTACCCAAATGAAGTAAGCTATTGTTATCACTAAAGATTATTGGAGTGTAGGAATGTATCTCCAAATCCGCATATGGTTTCTTGAGCCAGATAGCTTCTTGAGTTGCATTTGCCAAACCTCTATATTCTACTTCTCTAGAAGGTAAGGCCACAATTGGTTGCTTCCTTGATGACCAAGATATAATCTTTGAACCTGCAAAGGATAGGTACCCTGAAGTGCTCCTCCTATCATCCTTTGAGCCAGCCCAATCGACATCAGAATACATCTTTATTACTAGGTGAGAGGTGAAGGGATAGAACAACCCTTCATTCATTGTGCCCTTTAGATACTTAACCACCCTCTTTGCAGCTTCCATATGAGGCTTCCTTGGTGCATGCATAAACCATCTCAATGTACTCACTCCATAGGCAATGTCTACTCTTCTTAGAGTAGCATAGTTGAGACTTTCCACAAGCTATTGATAACATGTAACATCATCAAGTATTTCACCTTCATGAGAACTCAATTTATGGTTGAGTTCCATAGGAGTACCTGTAGTTTTAGTGTTCTCCATCTTAAAATTTACCAACATATCATGTATGTATTTCCTTTAAGTGATAAATATGCCAGAATCTATATACACAAGCTCTTAGACAAGAAAGTAGGTTCATAAACCAAGATCATTGATTTTAAAGTCCTTCATTAGTTGAGTGTTGACCTGCTTGATGCCATCAACATCACTCCCTGTAATAATGATGTCATCTACATAGACACATAAGTAGATAACTTCTTAATTGTTCTTTTTAACAAATAAAGAAGAATCAGCCTTGCTTGCCATAAAGCCTTGGTCCTACAAATAAGTAAGAAGTCTATGGTTCCAAGCTCTAGGAGCTTGCTTGAGACCATAGAGTGCCTTCCTAAGCTTGCATACATAACTTGTTTTATCTTCATCTTCAAAACATGCTGGTTGTGCCATATATACTTCTTCTGATATCCATCCATTTAAGAATGCATTCTTGACATCTAACTCATATAGATTCCTATCTTTAGAAGAACAACACTCACCAAAACCCTAATTGTTGGCATCTTTGCAACAAGCAAAAATGTTTCTTCATAGTCCACTCCATGAGTTTGGGAAAATCCTTTTGCCACTAACCTTGCCTTCTACCTATTTATAGAGCCATTTTATTTCTTTTTTATTTTTTATATCCATGTGGATCTAGTTACCTTCATGCCTGGCTTCTTGGGGACTAGATCCCAAGTGTGATTTCCTTGAAGTTCTTCCACTTCTTCCTACATAGCTTCTCTCCATTCTTTCTTCTTCGTATCATCTTCAAATGAAGAAGGCTCTTTTGTCATAGAGTCTTTAGTGATATACACAGAGTGCTTGGTGACTAAAGATGTATCATATCCATAGCATATGGGCTTCTTGCTTTCGCTTTGTGATCTCCTTAGTGCTTGATTTCAAGACTCTGGCATGTCTTCTAATTGTTTGATTTTGACCTTACCTCTTGACTTCGAAGCCTTGAAGTCAATGTGTTCTTCATCCTGTAAGTTGATATCTTCTACTAAGTGTTGATCTTCTTGAATGAGGGTTTCAAAATAATTTTCCAAATCATATGATAACTTGACTTTCCTACAATCATCTTCAAACAATGAATTAGTTTCATCAAATACTGGATCCCTACTAACTATAAATGCTTTGTTAATTGGATTGTACAACCTATACCCCCTTTGATTGTGATTGTAACCAATAAATATACATTTCTCAGCTTTAGGATCAAGCTTTCCTTTGATTTGTGAGGAGATGTGTGCATAAGCAATGCATCCAAATATCTTGCAATGGTCCAATGAGGGTCCCCTGCCATTCCATGCTTCATAGGGTGTCATATAGCATCCAATGATTTGGATGGAAGCCTTTTGACCAAGTACATGGCTATGGAAACAACCTCTACACATAGATAATTAGGTAACTTCTCATTTAACATAGACCTAACAACTTCAACAATTAACCTATTCCTTCTCTCTACCACTCCATTCAATTCAGAAGTGTATCTTGTTGTTACTTCCCTCTTTATGCCTCTGTCTTGTAGAAATGAATCAATTCATGTGAAAAATACTCACCACCTCCATCAGATCTGATCCTCTTCAAGCTCCTTCCTGTTTGATTTTCAAATAGTGCCAAGTACTTACCTCATCCTTATGCTTTATGAAATAAGGGATTGTCCATCTATTGTAATCATCAATAAATGAGACATAGTACCTTGAACCTGAGATGGATGGATCTTTGCTAGGACCCCACACATGAGTGTGTACAAGCTTCAAATAGTCTCCATGGATGCAACCTTCCCTGTTGAATAGTTGCATGTGAGCTTTGCCCAATTGGCATGCTCCACATTTGTATGAAATATATTTCTTCAACAAATTGGGAATGCCAAGCACACTTTCATCCCTTTATATTTGCTTCGGAGTTCTTTCTCCTATGTGTCTTAGCCTGTTGTGCCATATTTCTAACTTAGATAAAGTTTGATCTCTATAGCTGAATAAAGCTATGTTCCTTGTGTCCTCAATCTCAACTGTGAATAATCTACCAGAATTCTCACCTTCAGCAATCCTCTTGAAGCGTTGTTGAGGGTCTTTCACATATGCTCCATGCTTAGTGAGTCGGACCTATAAACCTTTCTCAACAATCTACCGAACACTAATTAGGTTTTTGGTTATACTTGACACATACAGAACTTTGCTCAAAAGGTTCATACTACTATCAGATGTTTTGACATTTCCAATTTGCTTGACTAAGTGTTTAGTATCATTTCATGCTTTGCTTTGGGTTCTTCAAGATCAGATAATAGGGCTAGATTTCCAGTCGCATGATTGGAACAACCTAAATCAATGTAGAAAAATTATCATCATCTTTACCTTGCTTGGATGTCATCTTCATGATGAGTTATGAGTCTTCTTGGTCTTCAATATAGTTGTTGTAGTCCCCTCTTCCTCTAAAATTGCCTTGATAATTATTGTTTCCTTGATTGCAGTTATGGTTGTAGTTGCCTCCACCATTTTTGTATATGCCTCTTGATTCTCCACAGCTAGCTCTATGGAAGCCTCTTCCCCTTTGATTCCTTGTATTCTTGAAGCATTTTTCTATGGTGTGGTTGTTAAGACCAGAAATGTTGCAAGGTGAATCATTGTAGGGTCTTCCCCTGCCTTGCTTTCCTCCTCTGCCCCTTCCTCTAGCACCTCTTCCATTTCCTGCATAATTAGCTTCAGAGCTACTAGCCTCTTCTTCATGATTCTTGCCTTTACCTTTATCCTTAGCTTTATTCTTATTTGTATAAAGGGCAGAAGATTGATCAACTCTAGAGTTGTCACCATTCTTGTTGAGCTTTGTCTCAGGGGTGAGGAGTTGCCCCATCAAGCTGTTGAGGTCAGGTATTTGCATATCCATGTAGAGCTCCATTGATGTGGTAAAGGATTCCCACTTCTCATGAGCCTTGATTCCATTAATGATCTGCCTCACTATGTGTTCTTCTCCTTTCTCCTCTCCAATGCTTGCAAGCTGATCAACCACATCTTTCATCTTGGTTACATAATCAACCACCCCTTGCTTTGGTTGTTTCTTTAGAGTTGTAAATTACATCCATAACTAATTCTTCCTAGCTCTTGTGTTTGATGAGAAATATGATGAGAATACCTCCCAGGTCTCTTGGGAGGTCTTGCAATTCCTACCATGTGGAGAGAAGAAATCAGAGAATTAGTTTAGTAGATATAACATGGCAAGAGCATCCTTTGCACACCATGTGGTTAACCTTTCTTGCTCTTGCCTTGTAGGTTGTTGCTTGCTCCTAATGATTGGCATCTCTTCATCTCCTAAGATGTATCCATATAGACTTCTCCGTTGAAGGTAGGCTTTCATCCTAAGTGAACATGTTGAGTAGTTGTTCCTATCCAATTTGTCAATGAAGGATAGAAATCCATCTGCCATCTTGATTGTTGTTGCTCTGATACTAATGTTGGATGAGATGGTGGATATCACAAGAGGTGAACTGGTGTAGCTAAATCTTGCTTCACATCTGCTAAGAATGATGGTTGAAGAGTGTAGTGGGCCTTTTTATCTTGCTAATAAGCACAAATAATCATATGTGTAGTTTGGAAGATGATCCAGTAATTGAAGGATCAAAATAGATATGTTGGAGTTGATCCAAGAACTAAAAACTTGCTATTTTTATTTTTACACCTACTCAGTGTTTTGAACAATTCTCTAAGCACAACAACAATGGAATAAATTCCTTTTGGGGAGCTCTACTTAAATTAGTAAGCTATCAGTCATGAGTGATTTTAGAAAAAATGATGGACTACATGGAGAGAAAGATGTTTAGCAAGTTCTAGCTCCATCTCGACATTCAAAGGCTGCAATAACTATCAGACCATTGAGCAAAGTTATGCTAATACCTGACGATCCCGAGAAGAAATGCTAATGAAGCTTTGTAGGTACGTAAAAGATAGTGTGATAATTCTATCATGCTTTAAATGCACTCCTTGCACTTCAAGCTTCCAATAAGGTTGAAGGCCTGGTCACTTCTATTGTGGATGTGCAACACCTTCTTGATAATACTTTGTCATACTTTACTGGCTTTCTGCATACTCTATCTACATACATTGTCACCTCCTTTGCACACTTGGTCTCTGTCTTTGCCCACTTTGCCTCTTTGCACAATGTCCAAGTGTGAGGCTTGCTCGCTCTTGCTCTCGAAGTGTAGTGTATGCTCTTCCTCTCGTAGTCTATCTCCAAGAATTCTCCTTTATAGTGTGTCGATTATTCTTATGTATGTTGCTTCACTACTCAACTACTTTTCTATCTTGATGTTTTCTTTGTTTTCCGAATAACGTTCTCATGTAAAGACTAAAAACTCCCTATTTTTTCCTTTAGCAACTTTATGGAAATCCATAATTTAAATGGGGGACCACACATAAGCTCTTGCATATCATCTTTGTTTCTTATCTTCTTCATGTTAGATCTTAGTTTCTCCAAAACATGTGCATCAAGGAAGGTTCACGTGGATCTTCCGTAACAATTTAGAAGCCTTAACATCCCTTCAAAAAAGAACTTTTTGCAACTTGCATTTAACTTTTCCTCTAATACCATTGGAAAGAAACTAGTTGTGCACCACCTTTGTTCACATATCCTAGGGTACTTGTGCACCACTAGTGCACCACTCTACCATGTCACCACTTTGACTAGCTGAATAGTTTTGCACCACCGAATGGGCTGTCTATCCAAGAGCGTGAATAATCAAGAAGGGCCACATCAACACTAGAATGGGTAAAACATCAAAAAGATTAGATGAGCAATCTTTTAGGAGAAGGAAAGAAAATAGTAGCAAGGGAACACCAAAATTGGACTTCAAATTAAGCATTGAAAAAGGAGGAAAGGGCAGGTGTTTTTGAGGGGCTAATAAGGAAAGGGAAGGGAGGGGTGAGGGGTGAATGAGGAAAGGGTAGGGAGGTTTGGGGGGTAGTTCTGGCTTTCGATATAAAGTAAGGGGCAAGGAGTAGGATGTGGGATTGGTGACATGTGTTAGAAAACAACAAAAGAGGAATAATGCAATAGTATTAGATAATCAGGTAGAGTAAAGAGAGGAAAAACACTCCAAAAGGACTATACAAAGATAGAGATATAGAGAAATTAAAATTCTCTAATTGTTAGTAGCAATGTATAAACAACAATGATACTGTCCACGAGTGCAATCCCACTATGGAGCTTCAATGGAAATATGGATAGATTCTAGATCAAGGGCTTGGTAATCACTCAATTGTTGGGCCCAAGACCTAGTTCTATGATTGACACTAGCTTCAAAAGATCTGATGCTTAGTCTATCACGTTCTAGATATCTTCTTGATTTTAGGCTCCTAAGCCTAGGCTATTATCCCAATTTTCTTGGGTACAACCTAATTGCAAATATCGTTTGTATTAGTCGCTTGTTCTTTTTGTTTTACTTAGGTTTTCATTTCTTGTTCAATAGTTTTTGTCATAAGGAATACTTGAACTTTATCACACTTGAAGTTAATCGCTCAATTTATTTCCTTTCACTTTAGAGTTTGTGGAAAAAATAATCTACTTATGCTTGCACTTGAGTAATTAGGGTTCTTGTACTTGTATCATGCCTAACATAGCCCTAATTAATGAATACCACTAATCATACTTAGCCTAAGCTAGGAATTGACTCAGGGCACATTGAGAATGCTCCAACCTCAAGTCGCTTATCCCTTTGATCACACTTGAGTGCTCAAGAAACTCCTTCTCAAGCTTGTAGCCAACTCTTGCCTTGGAAGCACTTTGATGCTCTCAATGGACCTGTAAAAGTCCCACAGTTAGATCAAGAGTTAAATCTAATTGAATTAAAAGACCATTTTCATTCATGTTATTCAATGATAAAGTTTTCATTTATCTTTATGAGAAACTTTCCTAGAGATCCCTTAGCTTTCTCACCCTTGTGGAAGGTCAACTTCCAACAAACTCAAGATCACTAAAAATGGATTTTACATAAGAAACTCATGTTCCTTTGGCATTATGGGGGTCAAAACAAGAAAAAGAGAGTTCTCAAAATATTTCCTTGGGGCCTCATAATGCTCCAACTACTTGAAATTCTTGACCAAAATTAGCAAAAAATTTAAAAATTACAAACCCCAAAATTTGGCTGAAATTGCCTGTGCATCATGATAGACATGGCTTTCAATTGCGATAGATAGAGCTATCTATCGTGGACTTTCAATTGTGATGGATGATGTCAATCACAATGGATGGTGTCAATCATGATGGACGATGTCAATCGCAATTGATGGTGTCAATCGCGATGGACATGTCAATCCAATGGATGGTGTTAATCGTGATGGATGGTGTGAATTGTGATGGATGGTGTGAATCTTGATGGATTGAATTTTTTGGATTTTCTCGTTGGTTTGTGTCAATTGAGGGACTATGAATCGTGATGGATAGAGTTTTCATCAGTTTTATGTTTCAATTGTGATATTTGTGTCAATCATGATAGACAAGGGTTTCCATCACGATGGATATTGTCTGTTGCAATGGAGAGAGCCGTCTGTCGTGGTCTGTCAATTGCAATCAATAGGTTGCCCATCGTGATTTGTTTGTCACGATGGATAGAAAAAATGCATTTTGTTTTGAAATTTTTGTGGATTTGTGATGTTCAAGTTCTCTACTCTATGACGGTGGTTTCACCAAAAGACTGATTTTTCTATCTTTCCTGATGGATAGAGATCAAGAACCCGGAACTTGTGTAGATATTTTTTCTACTTGCTCAAGTTTCTACAATTCCTCTAGATGCTCGTACCTACAAGAATGCTCAAGAAACATGCAAAAACAAAGCACACAAATTCACTCTCTCTCTCTCTCTCACGTTCACTAGTGAAATGAGGAAATGAAGATGGAATGTGGGGATATGACCAAAATGGTGAAGATGATGATGGAAGGAGATGGATAGTAGAGATGGTGGTGATGATAATGAAGTAGGTAGAAGAGTAAACAATAAGAGATTATCTATGATTCCAATCTCACACCTCTACATCTTACCATCACTCTCTCATCCTCAAAGCTTGATCCTTGGCAATGCTGTGAAATTTGGTGTCACTCTAACACAATGGAAATCACCAAGATGAGGAGATCCATCTCATAATTTTGAATTTGGAAAGACATAAGGAGGGTATCATGACCATGAGCAAGTGAAGTGCACAAGTGAGTGAGTGAGAAGCACACAAGCATGCACACACATACACACACATGTGCAGACATGACAAGACAAAGATATGGAGCAATGTAATCTTGAATTATCCAAAAACAAGATTACAAGCTCTTTTGTTCACTTCAATTCCAATTTGCTAGCCCAAAAGTGAGCTCTCCAGCTCCCTTTATAGTTTTTGAATAGCTTTGGCCTTGTCTAGACCTAGAGTCTAGCCTAGTTAAAAATTAGGCTCCTAGGCTATTTTGGAGGCTCAAACGAGGTCTAAAAAATATGAAAATTGGTACATACTTAGATCTAATACTCCTCAATCTCAGGGAGTCCTCCGCTTGCACAAAATGGAGTGAGAATGATAAAACATGATAGTTACAATGGTGTGTAGGGATTAAGATCATTGATGTATAAGTCTTAACAATTGAAAAATTAAGTAGGCCTAGTTGCGAGATCTTCATTGATTGCTGATGTGCTTGCTTGGTCCTACTTAATTCTCCCTCTTTTGTGATTCTCTCCGATGGCTTCCCTATCTTATAACACCTTGACTGCCCTGGTTGCTATCAACTATCACATCTACCCTAAGGGTGCCATTGTGTTTGTGAAATAAGATAGCATGGACCACCCCTACGTTGATAGTGTTTTATGTGAATAATTTTGTGTTCATAATATAAGGAGTTCGTTGTCCTTGATCCTCAATTTTATTAATTTTTTATGAGCTATGAAATGAGGAAGTGTTAAAGACCATTTCCAATGTTCCTATCATGATCTAATAGCCCAATCACAAAACTCTGTTTGATGAATTTCCAAAACCCTTGAAAACTAGAATCCTCCTAATTATCCTAATCAACCTTATGATCCAAGAAACCTTTTTTCCATCCATATTACATAGAGTAGGAAAATATTATTCGAACAATAGATACCCTACCATTTTGAAGCTAAGTGAGCGAGAGAAATCCTTGCATCTCATGAACCATTTATTCTCCTAGATGTAGAGTACACTCTTAACATTGATGTCTAGATCGTTATTCTCCTTTAATGAGGCCACCTTCAACTTTAGACATGGCATCAATCTTTCCACACCTCTATGGAAGATCTAATGAGGATGTTGCAAAGTTCTTTATTCAATTGGAAATGTACAACATGTAGATACTATTACCCTCATATAAGATGCACAAATAGAGATGAAGAAGTATCATAACAAGATCTCTTGAAGAGTCTCACACAACAACTAGAACAATTGACACTTGACTTGTGAAGTCAACAAAGTATGCCACAATGAGAGAAAAATAGAGGATAACACCATCAAGCCAAAAAAATATACGTTACAATTGTAATGAATGTGGTCATGCTACGTATAACTGCCCTCACCCTTGAAGGAACCCTAGCGATATGCACCCAACCAAGAGACCCACACAACATGTAGAAGGGAAAGATGCACCGACACAACAACGACAATCTCAAGGAAATATTTCACCCATCTCAATGGTTGAAGGTGAGCAAAGGCAGGTGAACATTTTGGAGCTGAGTGAGGAACATGCGGGCATGGACACTATGCTAATCAAGAAAATAAGGGTTCAAGATAGAGAAAGCTCTCAAGATGAAGAGTCCATCCTAGGTACACATACAAAGAAATGAAAATTTGGAGAAGGAGAGACAAGTAAAGGAAAGAGAAGGCCAAGAAGAAAGATTATAATGGAGGAATTTTCTCTAAATCAAAACTTATGATCTTATTGAAGATATTTTGACACAAAAGGCAAGTCATAATTGGCCACAACTTTTGCAACTATTGTCAAAAACTAGAAGGGAGTGGTACAAGCTAGTACATAGTAGGAAGTATAAAAAATGATATACTAATCTCATAAAGGAGAATGCATGTGATGATGTTGTACTTGAAGTAGATGCATATATAAGGGGAAAAGGATCTTGAATGTTTGTGTGGATGGTGTAGCACAATATGTGTGATGACGCAGCAAACAATGCATAGGGTAGCCTTGGATGTGGAATGGCCATCTACATACCAACTCAAAATGGTGGATAATACTATTATTAGATATGGTGGTGTCATTGAAAGTGTAAGAGTTACAATCTGTGATATAGACATTTCCTTGGATATGTATGTGATTGCAACCAAGGGGTTGGGGCTACCCATCATAATAGGATGTCAATGGTTAATTGAAATGAAAGAAAATAAAACATGTGGTTCTAGTTTTCTTGCCCTAAAATGAAAAAATAAAATCTTTTACTTATGTTTCTTAGGACATAAATAAGGATGATAAAAAGTATGAAATGACCATATATGAATAATGTTCATGCTATGGTAGTGATTCTACTATTGAGAAATCTACAAGTGAAAGTGATTCATCAACACTAGAAGTAATGGGAGTAAAATTTCATGGAAAGGAAGATGGAAACAAAGAAGACGATCATTAACAACCACAAAGTGAGGATTCCACACATGAATCAAATTTCAAAAGGATATTACTAGATGATCTTACAATGGAGGAAGATAATGAATATATCAAAATACTAAATAGATATTCTAGATTATTCATTAAAGATTTCAAAGAGATCTAGGGAATAACTCTCATCCATTACCATTTAGAAATAAAATGAGACACTAAGCTATAGATGGAAATGCTTAGGAGGATTGGGAATTTACAATAAGAAGCTTTGTTGAGTAAGGTAAACCGACTTCTTAAGGCTAGTTTTATTTATCTTGTTTCTAATTTGGAATGGATGCCTTGATTTGTTGTTACTATTAAAAATGATTGTAAATGTAGGGGATTTGTGGATTACAAGCCATTGAATGATACAAGCAAAAGAGATCACTTTCCACCTCTTGGAGTTTTAGGTGTGCTGAAGCACATGAAAAACACAAGGAAGAAGAGAAGCTTAGGGCACAACACACATTACTAAATGTATTACCAAGTGATATGTACAATGATAAGTCAACCTTTAGGGTTAAAGGCATAAATACAAGGTGGGGAAAAAAACCTCCTCAAGAGATAAAAAAATTCCTAGAAGGTCCTAAGTGTGTTCACACACATATCTAGCAGAATATATCAACCAATCCCCCTAGGAGTGATGTAGTGAAAAAGGAGCTAGAACTCATGTAAAAGAAAATGCCAAGATATTTGGAAAGAAATCAATCTATAAAAGGGAGTAAGTCCAAAGCTTTGTGAAAAACATCAAACTTCTTTCGAGGTAGAGACTTTCTGAAATGATCTACAATGTTATCTTGTGTATGTATATGTTCCAAAATAATCTCCACTACAAGGAACCTTCCCATGACATAATGATAATGCACCTCAATGTGCTTTGTGTGAGCATGCAAAATAGGGTTCCTTATCACTACCAATGGACTATGTCTATTATTGATGATGGTGGTGGTAGAAGAGTAATCAACACCCAAATCAGCCAAAATGCATCTAAGCCACTTAGGTTCAATAGTCCCTATGAAAGCTACCCTATACTTAGCCTCCCAACTAGAAGTGGCCAAATTAGGGTGCCTCTTTCTCAACCAAGATATGCGTGAACTACCAAACATGAAGGAAAAACCACAAGTGGACACACGAGGGCCATAGGAGCCAACCCATTCAAAGTTAAAGAAACCATGTAAATATGCTGTTAGTAATCCCGTTGGATTAAAATGATGCAAGTAGCCAGGTAGGATTCAAGTAGCTGAAGATGGGCTTAATGGCCTACCAATGTTTGAAACTTGTGAAATGCATAAACTTGCTCATCTATGAGACAACAAGCTGAATATCAAGTTGACTTATGCATAAGAAAATCAACCATCCAACAGGCTACGGATAGAGAACAATATCAAATACATCTCTAGCATCATGAAGACTCAACCATAGCCTATTTCCATAAGAGTGGAAATAGGTTTGCAATCTTCAAGGCCACAAACATTCCAATAATGTGTCAACATATTCTATTTGACACAACTATTTCATGATCATTTTGCATAAATTGAATTCCAAATTAATGATGCAAATGCCCCAAATATTAGATCTCAAAAGAGGCATGCAAATTCAACCTTAAAATAATCAATATGCTTCTCATTAGGACTAGTGAGTAGTGTTTCATCAACAAAGACAACAATGATCAAAAGCACATCATTCACACTTAACATATAAGGTGCTCTCATTTGGATTGTTCTCAAAACCATGTGCAATGAAGTAGGCATGTATCTTTTCATACTAAGCACGTGGTCCTTGCTTCAAACCATATAATGCCTTTTTCAATCTACTCACTTTGTTTTTATGCCCTTTTTTCACAAAGCCATGCTGATCAAATACATACACTTTTTCATGTAAGTCAGCATTCAAAAATGTAGTTTTTATGTTCTACTAATTTACATTCCAAGCATGATGACCTATAAGTGGAAAAATGTTATGAACGGTGGTCATTCAACGTGTGGCGAGAAAAGTTCTTATCAAAATGAATGCCTCTCTCTTGAGCATAAACCTTTGGAAAAAGCCAAGGCTTACCCCTATCAAGTGTTCCATCAGGCTTACACTTCAATGTATGAACCCATTTTGCGTCAGTGATTTTTTCGCCAAGTACCATTCTTCATAATCGCATCATATTCTGGTTGCATGACAACCATCAAATTTTCTAAATTTGCACTCTATCAAAAGGAGGCTCATTTTCATCGCAAATACTAGATGCAACCATTGCATAGCAATCAAATGCAAAAGAAGCAGTATGAGAGACAGAACGAGTATGATATGATAGAGGTGCATCTTATTTGCTATCTTGCAAACTTTGCACCAACCATTGAGGCATAGATTTTTCCTTCTCTAATCATCACTCACATAAACAAGTTCATCATGTAAATATGCATGTGAAATGGAATGATCTACATCATTGTGTGACGCCTATACAGGCTAAGAGATTGCCTCATATGGAGCAACACTTGATTGTCTGCTTGTAAAAAAAGGAAGCAAAGTATTATACACATCTTTGGAGCTAACTAATGTCTCCTTATTACATGAAAGTGATGGCTAGAATGCATTTTCCACAAAAATAACATCATGACTAACCAAAATGTGTTTAGTCTATTGATGATACAAACATAGCATTTTCTTTTAGAAAACAGATTTTACTACTTTATGATTCAATTTTTTGCATTTTTTCTCAAAACTAATGCATATGCAAGACACCCAAAGACATGCAGAAGAGAAATATTTTGCTTTTGACCATGCAAAGCCTCATATGGAGTGATAGAATGTAGTTCTTTGATGGGACACCTGTTAAGTACATATAATACACACATAATATCCTCAAGTTAGAAGCTATGTGGTAAAGCTTGACTTTTGAACATACACCTTCCCATCTCCATGAGAGAACTATTCTTTCTTTCATCAAATTCATTCTCTTGAGGTGTATATGACATTATACTCTAATGTTTTATCCCATATTCAACTATAAAATAATTAAAATTAGAGGACATGTATTCCCCTCTTGATAAGAATGCAGGTTGCCCATTTTACATATTGAGAGATCCGCAACAAAAATCAAATACTATTCGAAGCACATAAACAATTTTGACTTTCCTTTCAATGGATACACCCATGCATACATCCAGACATCATCAATAAACGTCACTAAGTAAAGGTAGTTGGACAAAGAAGGTGTATGCATAGGACCATAAACATCACTATGAACAAGCTACTATTTCTGAGTACATCATACTATTTTAGTAAGAAAAAGAGCATCGAAAAAAGATTAAAAATCCCAAAAAGCTCTAAGAAAAATTGTAAAAGTTCCAAAAAAGAATCCCTAAAAGTTTGCAATGAGGTGTTTATGAATCGGGCTCTTAAAGGGCTTCTAAATTGCATGATAAAATCTAAGAAAAATCTTGAAATTTTATGAATATTAGTCAAGATAAGGCTATGTGCAACCTCGACAGTTATTGCAAGCTCTGAGTGATCTAGAAAGCTTCACTTTTGTTGATGGTATGCCTTCTCTTGATATGATGATTGATGGAAGCTCTTGGCCCTCCATAGTCTTTAACTATATCCCACTCCATTTTGCATGTCTTCATTTTGGGTGCACTGACTATTGGGGTTTGTAAACAACACATCACGATTTATCTTAGTTAATCAGATTGCACTGACCTTCTACGCCTAGAGAGTATTCTAACCTAAACGGAATTCAGATCTAATACTATGTTACTGCAATACAATTCTCTTTTCAACCGAACATAACATATAATAGATCAGAAAAACTCATTACTTGCGCTGAACGAACTCGCATACAGAATTTCATTAATGTTCTTCTACATCAAATTCAACAAGATAGATAAAACACCTCGGCACTTTAGAATGTAGATAATACACTTCCAAGCTTGCGATATAAGCCTTCAAATTCTTCCTTTCAGAACATGCTTATCTCACTTCTAATTGTCTTGCGCTTTCCCCTTGGATTCACGACTACCTGTCACTTAACTACCCTTTCTTGCTCCCTCGTCCCAAATGTAACGACTCCTCCCTTGACATCAACGTGGAACCAAAATATAACTGTCTGTTAAAATTCCAATCCCAAAAAATACACATCCAATTGAGTAATTATCTAAATTAACAAACTTTCAGAATTCAAATCAACCATTTATCCTCTAGATTCTTCCATCCTCGACACCTGGCAGAGCCCGGTGGGGGATTTTGTCAAAAAATCAGACGCGAATTTACAATCCCTTGATCATACAATATTATTTCCTTCCACTGTTTAGAACTAGTAGCTCCCTCTGCTCCAACTTCTTGACTCTGTATCGCTTTGAGATCTTCCTCAATATCTTTCCGTTCCTCTTGCAATTTCATTGAACTAAATAATTGTTGCTGCTCAACGATTGCATCCACCTTCTGCTCCAAATTTATTTGCAACAATTGCTCTTGCAATTCTTTAATTGTTTGCTCTTTCTCCTCAATCTACTTCTAATATTCTTCAACCATCTTCAGTAAATCTTTCTCATACTTTGAAACAAAACCATTCTGTACCTGCTCAATCTAAATTCTACACAGAGTTTGTAAATGACCTTGAACCACCTTCCATATGTCCTAAACATATCTCTGCACCTGCTTCTTCAATACTCCAACATCCGACTCTGTCATTAACACTACATTAAACTCCACATCCTCACTTTCCAATGTTTGTTTCTCTAGCGACAATAAAGCTTCCATCCAAGATCTAAGTACTACAACTTCTGTTTGCACATTAGCATTCAATGTAGAAAACCCATTCATCTCATATTCAATTTTCCCCTGTATAGTGTTCTTCCACTCATCAAATTCCTGTAATTATGTAGTCGCATGCGTTGGCATGTGATCCCATACGTGAAGGTTTCAGCTCAGTGGCAATTTGAAAGTTCACACTGCTTGTACCTACGTTTTGCATTATATATCATGGCTCCAAAGGTGATGTTGGTCATTGGTTCTAGTGCATCATTGCAGCAGATGACAATTATGAGGGGGCATTGTAAAAGAAGAGAAGTAGTGTCGCGCAAGGATGATACGACAACAGAGGAAAGTGACAGCCAGCTTCAAGATGAGGTGGAGGAGATTTCAACACCATCCACAGCAATGAAGTTTATGCAGACCATCATGGATCCATTTACAGATTTCAAGGTAGAACTTGATGTACATTCTCCTATTAATGCGGCTTGGCTTCACAAGATAGGTTTACTATAGTTTGTAGTGCTGCCATGGGCACAATGGCGATGCAATTACTATGCCAAGAGTTAGCTCTAGATTCTAAAGAAAATGGAAGTACAGTTGACATTACAGGTAAAGTTTTCGCTTGAGTTAGTGGAAGAGGTGTTAAAGCTACCAATATATAAGGATGTGGTTATTCCGAAATGGTCGGAGGAGTCATTGAGAAAAGAATTTGGCACAAGAGAAGGAGGAAGGCAGTATTATATGATGAAAAACGTAGGGTATGCATGTCGGAAGCAGCTAAAGTGGTATTTAGAAAGATTATGTTTTATTATTAAATATGATTACATATCAAGAGAAAGTTTCGCACCGTTAGTTTATGCTCAATCAGATGGTAGGGTAAGTTGGGCTCAGTGGTTATACGAGCACATGCATGAACAAATTTTTATGGGAGATAGGCATAAAATACTGTTGAAGAGTCGGATGTCAGCTTATATGGCAACACTTTTCGAGTTTGTGCAGTAGACGGATAGTCAAATGCTACCAAGTCCTAAGGAAACCAAAAGGCAAGGTGATGAGTCAGGAAATCGGGGTCAAATGCAGCTAGTGGAGAAAGAAGTGGAAGGACCATTGGAGATGTGTATGGATTTGCTCAAGGCAGGATATATGGCTCAAGAATTGGAACCAATAACGCAAACGCTTCAGACTGATTATGAAAAAGAGATGCTAAATGATGATGTTGGTTGTTGCAGATTCCGAATTGTGAGGAGCAGTCAAAAGTAATTGGTAAGACATTCACATTATCTAAAAAGAGAAAGTTAGAAGTGGAGTTGCATGCAATGGAGAGTAAACAGGGAGAAGAGGTTAAGCAACAATCAATATTGCGAAAAGGTTTTGATGCATCAAGTATGAAGGAGAAATTGCAAGAAATTTTTGTTTTTTTAGACTCGCAGGAAGAACAATTGAAAAGGTATGAGCAAGCTAAAGAGTTTTTTAATAATGAAAGTTATCAATTCTTACAGAAGTAGGTGCATTTACTTCAAGAAGAAGTAAACAAGAAAACACGGGCGTCGGACGAATACAATCAACAAAGCAAAATGCAGCAGGTAATCGAGTTATCAAAAGTGAGGTGGTGCATAAGTTAGCTTAAAAATCCTTAGGCACATCATTACACACATTTCCATGCCCTGATTAAAAGTTATTCTACACGTGCAGTTAGTCGCATTAAAACTTATGCACAAATCGAGAATAATTGAGTGAAATATCTTCCTCTTCATATTGCAATCTTCGATCCACCTCCATACAATCTCCCACCAAACTTCGGATCCATGATGATGCTGACTACTTACTATCCTCAATGTCCTTGCATCTTGAGTTACATATCTTGCTACTTGTGAATATTTCTTTAGTACTTCAGTCTGATTCACCAACAATCCCTTTTGTGTTATATGTTGTGGACAATCAGCTAACAAAAATGTGATTCTCTAATTATAATCTATCCCCCAATGGATTCTTAAGAATGCACTTAGTGCCATTTTTGACCACCAACAATCAAGAAAACATGCCCCCAAAGATGAAAATGCAGATAAATAAACCTTCTTGCTCTGGTGATCAGTCATGTTAGTAGTATCACTTTCCAAATTAACCATCGCTTGCACTACATTAGAAGATAACCAATCCAAATGTGGCCCCTTCCCTTGAAACTTCTTTAACCGGAATCCATTGATTGGTCTTTTGATTCTTGTGCCAAATACATCCGCCAATAGAAAAGTTCCTTGCCCTAAATCTTTCACAATCTGATAGGGACCTTGATATCTCAATGTGAGCTTTCCCGGATGTGGTCCTAACTTAGAATTATACACCATTACCCAGTCTCCGTCTTTAAACAACTTAAACTTCACATTATGATTTACCCAAGCTTGTCTTCGTCTTTGAACTACCTCAGTAATATACACACTTACCAAACGATCTTCTTCCAACTGCAAAAGATATCTGCTTCTGTGTTTAACCGATAAATCCGCAGACATCCTTTCGGCTGTGATTCAAAAACTTGGAACTACAAACTCCATGGGTACCACTGCCTCCAATCCATATACTAGTCGAAATGGAGTCATACCTGTTGTCACTTTGAATGCTCTTCTGAATGACCACAAAGCTGAGTCAAGTAACAAATCCCAATTTTTTTTATTATCATGCACAAGCTTCTTAAGAATACGCATTAAAGTTTTATTTGTACGTTTTGCCTGACCATTCAGCTATGGATGATATGTTGTAGACTTTTTATGGATGATCAAATGAGCTTGTGTTAATTCTAAAATTACTTCATTAAGAAAATGAGCACCTCTGTCACTCACCAACTCAATAGGACAACCAAATCTAGTCATAATATTATGATAAAGAAATTTTGCCACACTTGCTACCTTATTGTCTTTCAATGCCACTGCTTCCACCCACTTGGTACAATAATCTGTAGCTACTAAGATATATCTATTGCCACGTTGAGTAATTGGTTTAATAGGGCCCACAAAATCCATACCACACTTTCGGAATGGATCCAATGGTAAAACTGGATGATCAAACATCCGATCTGCATTGCTTGGTTGACCCATCTTCTGGCAAATCACACATCCTTTAGCATATTTATGCGCATCCTTTAAAACCGTAGGCCACCATAACCCTGCTTGTAACACTTTCTTTCCTGTAATGTCCCCCGACAAATGAACTCTTGCTGGAACGGAATGTGCCTCTTGTAACACTTTTGGTTGCTCAAATTCTAGTACACACCTTCTAATCACCTGATCCACTCCTTTTTTATATAATGCACCAGCTATTATCAAATGCGGTCTACTTTTAAGTGCAAATTGCTTTCTCTGATCAGGTGACAAATGTTGTGGTAATGACCCATCCGTTAAGTTACCAATAACTAATCATACCAAGAATTTGGTTCAGCAATATGTGCATTAAACAAGTCAGCATCAGGAAACTCATCATTGACACCTGAAGGTGCCTCTCTTGATTCCAACGAACTAAAATAGTCAGCCATTGCATGTTCTTTGCATGGAGTATGAACAATCGCAAAATCAAATTCTTGCAATAAAAGCATCCACCTGGCTAGTCTTCCTATCAACAAAGGCTTCTTAATCAAATATATCAAAGTGTGGTGATCCACATCAAAAACCACCTTATTTCCCAACAAATAATGTCGAAACTTGTGGAGAGAATATACCATAGCTAAAGCTTCCCGTTCAGTCATCGGATAATTCCTTTCGGCTGAACACAATATCCTTCTAGCATAATACACTGGTCTATACCATCCTTTTTCCTTTTGCTGCATCAAAACTGCTCCAACCACCACATCAGATGCGTCCACAAATATATGAAAAGGCAATGACCAATCTGGTGGTTGTAAAATTGGTGCCATAACACCATCTTCTTCAAGAGTTGAAACGCCTTTTCTTGAGCATCCACCCATATAAATGGAACATTCTTTTTTGTGAAATGAGTAAGTGATGAGGAAATATTAGCCAAATACCGTAAGTATCTGGAGTGCCACTTAATCTGACCCACGAACTGCATTACTTCCTTCACATTCTTAGGTGCCTTTGCCGTCCTAATAGCATCAATCTTTTTAACATCTATGGACATGCCTTGTTGAGAAATGACATGTCCCAATAAAATACCACTTCAGATTGCAATTACACTT
The DNA here is from genome assembly GCA_020310875.1 of Ceratopteris richardii. Lineage (NCBI taxonomy): Eukaryota > Viridiplantae > Streptophyta > Polypodiopsida > Polypodiales > Pteridaceae > Ceratopteris > Ceratopteris richardii. Next base: position 79,396,123 of record CM035411.1, read on the forward strand.
TTATACGGATTTAACACCATCCTAAACTATGGATATCTATCAAAACATAATTTCAGATGCTGCAAATGCCGAATCTTCTTACCAAAGACCAAGAAATCATCGACAAACACCTGCATAAACTCTTGGAGGTATGGTTCGAACACTTTATGTGCCACATAATTAAACGATGGTGGTCCATTCTTCAACCCAAAGCTCATAACTATGAACACATAAGCACCAAATTCTGTAATAAATGCCATTTTATGCTGATCCTCTTAAGCCACACTTGTTTGATTCTACCCTGAAAACCCATCCAAAGAACTATACATTTCGTGTTCTGCTACTGCGTCCAACACGGCATCACAAAATGGCATAGGGAAAGGATCAGTAATTGTTGCCGCATTCAACTTTCTATAATCCACACAAATTTTGAGTTTCCCATTCTTTTTGGGGAGTACAATAATAGGCGAAAGCCAAGTCACCTTATTAATAGGTTTAATAAATCCAAAAGCCAATAGTTTATCAATTTCTTCTTTCACTTGTTTAGCAAAATTTGGATTCATACCATTGCTACACAACTGGCACTACATCTGTCTTCAAATTAATGCGATGTTGATGCAAATCCGGATCTATGCCCTTTACCTGAGAATAATCCCATGCAAAGACATCTACATACTCCTTCAACAAACAAATAAGATCCTCTATAAATTGACCATCAATAGCCTTAGTGATTCTCACCATCTTAGGTTCAGTTTTTGTCCCTAAATTGACTTCTTGAAGCTCTTCCTCCTTTACCCTTGCCAAACCTGCATACTTCTGGTCATACATACGTTCAGCGAGGCTTATTACTTCTTTTTCTTGTTGCTCTAACTTCTGCTGCATTGGAGTTGCCATACTTTCCTCAAACATCCTTTGTATTTGCATGCCTTCAACCTATTCATCCAGAACTGGCCCATCCACTTTCTGCACACTCGGATTATCCTTACTCAATACTCCTATGACATCAACCTCCAATACGAGTACTATAGTTGTATTTGTTTGCAAAAATTTTTCCTCCTCATCATCTTCTAAATCACCCACCAAATTAATAGTCTGAGCCATAAGTGGTTTATCCTGGACCGACATATTTCTTCTTCCTCGCATAGGAATTGTCACCTGCTTTTTTCCTTTTTTGATCATTACCACATTTAGATCCCAATCTTGGTTAACTTTAGCAATTCTGAACCAAGGTCTTCCTAACAACATTTCATACGGATAAGCTGATTCAGACATCCTGATAACCACATAATTTACCATGAATGACATTCTAGAAATAATGATCTCCTGCTGCTTCAGAATGCCAATAGGCTGAACTCGAGTTTGATCCGCCATCTTCACTTGAAACGGTGTTGGGGCCAATGCCCCTTTTCCCATTTCTTTAAAAACATGCTCAGGTAATATATTCACCCCTGAACCCCCATCCAAAAACACTTCATCAAATCATTTTTGCCCATACTGTACCTGAATTACTGGCACGATAAAATCGACATCCTCTAGATCAATATTATTTGCTGATGTTGCAGGTACCGACCTAACTACTAGCTTCGATCCCTGGCCAATCAGCTTCTTCAATAATTTGTCTCAAAATGCTGGTACCAAGGATAATAATTGATCTAAAGACAAGTGCAATGGTGAGTTAATGATCACCTCAAACCAATCTTTATCAGCATCATGCTTGATTAGATTCTTACTCTTGGTTGTTTGTGACTGTACCATGCCAATGTCCTGCCCTTGCTCGGTCGGATCCATAACCTTCACCTGTTTATGCTGCTCCTATTGAATCTGTTTTTGCACTTTGTCCCTAACCTGTCATTGTTCCTACCAATTAATAGGACCTTTGTTCTAGGACCTTGTGACCGCCAACACTTCCACTTCTTTTTCTTTCCCACACTGCTTACAATCACAGCACCACTGGGAGTCATGCTTTGCATTGCTCATTTCTGATGTACTAGGAGCTGTCTCCTTTCGACACTCCATTTCTGATAACTGAATAACTATAGCATTGGCTTGAGCAGCCTGCTGGCCCTATTGTAATTGTTTTCCCTGTTGATTAGGCTGATTTTACCGAATTACTGGTATGCCCCTTTCTTCTCTATGTTTTACCCATAATGGACAATTGGCTCATATCATCCAATGATCAGGCGCTGAACTATATCCACAAGGCATCACTCTTTGTGGTGGCCCCTGTTGATACCTTGGCTGGTTACGTCCTTGCTGACTCCCCTGATCACCCCATAGAGGTCTTACTTGCTGCTGTCATTGAAAATTTTGTCTCCCTTGCACCAGCATAGCCTGATTGGCTGCCACATTAGTATTATTCCTATTCTCTTGCTGTGAACTTTTCCCTCTATTCTTTGGGTTGTACCAACATTGGTTTGTTGTATGTCCGCCTTTCTCACAAATATCACAAAATCTTCTTTCTTTTGGAGCTACAATGGAATATCCATGTCTTTTTAACTTACTAATCCATGCTTCCTCTTTGCTTCGCTTAGCTTTAAGCTTGTGATGCTTGCTCCCTACTACATCTTCATCTTGGGTATCAGAGTTAGTATTAGTTGAACCCTTGTCCGACTCCAATTCTGAATCAAAGTCAGCATCGGAATTAGAATCAGAATGTCTCTTTTTAGCCCTTGCAAATCTTCTTTCCACTCATGCAGCTGCTAGCACTAATACATCAAAGCCATTCGCAATATCCACACTTGCAACTACATGTCTAATGGTACTTCGTAATCCTTTTACAAAATAACTTGCCAACATCTCATCAGTAGGTCTTTCATTACCTTGCAATCGTTCCATTAAGGTTATGAATTTCTGAGCATAATCTTCGACTAACATGGATTTTTTCCTAATAGCTCTCAATTTTCTCAACACATTGGAAGGAGTTTTCTCTTTTCTAAATCATTGCAAAAATGCTATTTTTAATGCATCATATGTAGCAAAATGAGCGATACCATATCTTTCTTGTAAAAATATATGTCGCAACTTTTTTCCCTCTTGTTATACTCACATAGTATCCTTGCCCCATGCATGCAACACATTGCCATGCCTTAACCAAGGTCACCCAATCAATAGGGAAAAATTTTGATCTACCTATGGAAGCCTTAAGACAACAAAGTCCAAAGTGAAGATGTTACCTTGTACCTCAATTGGAACTCCAATGACAACTCCCATAGGTCTAACTATGTTTTGATCTACCAATGTTACAGTTAAGTTGGCAGGTCTCGATGATTAAATTCCAAGCTTCTCCATAGTGTGTTCGCGCATCAAGTTAATGCCAAAACCTCCATTGATTATAAGTCCTTCTAATTGATGTCCTCTAATAGTTACTATTGGACATGGAATCTTATTTTATCCTTACTCATAGCAACCATCTTTGCCACTAAAGTGGTTGTGGAGATCTCATCAGTGATCTCCAAGTCTTTTGATCAAAATTTCGGATCCAAAATATCTCAAAATCATCTTCACCGCTTCCCCATGTTTCTTGCTAGGATTAGACATATGTGCTCACAACTCCCACTACAAATGAAATGTCTAGTCTGATAGCTTACATAGCATACATGAGATTACCAACAGTAGATTCATAGGGAGTTGTCCTTAGTGCCAGTCAGATATCTCAAAATCATCTTGACCGCTTCACAATAATTCTTGCCTAAGCATACACACTTGTCCTTAGTGCCACTCTGATATCTCAACATCATCTTGATGACTTCCCAATGTTTCTTGCCAAGGTTAGACAAGTGCCGCTCACTTGTCCCGCTAGCTAAGCATAGACACTTGTCCTTAGTGCCACTCAAATATCTCGAAATCATTTTCAACGCTTCCCAATGTTTCTTGCCAAGAATAAACATATATCTGTGCACAACGCCCACTACAAATGCAATGTATGGTCTTGTAGCTTGCATAGCATACATGAGACTACCAACAAGAGACTAATAGGGAATTTTGGTCATGAATTCCTTTTCCTCATCTGATATGGGGCAATGATCCTTGCTCAAGGTTACATATGTGGGTAAAGGTATACTTAATGCCTTTCCACCCTGCATATTAAAGGTGTGAAGTACTTTGGATATGTACTCACTTTGAGAGAATTATATGCATCTTTTACTACTATCACGAGTAATGGACATGCCAAGAATATGTTTTGCATCCCCCAAATCCTTCATATCAAATGTCTAACTCAACTTTGTTTTGAGAATTGGCAAGTCATAAGAGGACTTCCTAGCTATCAACATATCATTGACATAAAGTATCAAGCATATAAAGCTCCCATCTAAGAATCTTTTTGTGTAGAGACAATGATCCTCATTACTCTGAAAATAGCCTTGAGACTTCATAAAAGCTAAAAACTTTGGACACCATTGTCTAGGGGAATGCTTAAGTCCATACAAGCTCTTCTTGAGCTTGCAAACTAGACTTTCCTTGCTAGGATCTAGATAACCCTCTACTTGTTCCATATAGATCTCATTTGTAAGATCTCTATGCAAGAAAGCTATTTTCACATCCATTTGGACTAGCTCTAAGTCCTCTACTACAATGAATCCAAGCAACATGTAGAGGGTAGTCATCTTGACCACTGGAGAGAAGATTTCCTTGGTATCAATGCCATATTGTTGTTTAAAACCCTTTGCAACAAGTCGTGCTTTATACTTTGGAGAAGCACTATCTAATGTGAATTTCAGCTTATATACTTATTTACATGGTAAAGCTTTCTTGCCCTTTGGCGAAGGTACTAAATCGCAAGTACATTCTATAAAATCCAACTCACCCTTCCTGGCACACTCAAACTTTACATGATCCTTTGTCTGCATAGCCTCTTTGTAGTAAGAAGGCTCACTAGCATCTATTAGCATAAAAAAATTTAAACCCAAACCATATCTATCAAGTGGATGTGAAACACGTGCAAAGAATCTCAATCATTGTTGAATGGGAGCATTTGTAGACTAATCTGATCATATGTTCTCTTGGATGTTCCTATGTGGAACATTTTTATGTATGCTAACTAGAGGACTAGTATCCTCAAACACCATTCTTCTCACTTCAACTTCCTTAATGGGTTTTTTATGCATCTTAGACTCATTGAAAACGAATCCCATGAGAACGAAAGTGAGTTTGGACAAAAGGTTGGAGCATGGAACTCTCAACAAATCAAACTACCTTATGACCTATAGGACGAATTCCCAACTTTATCAAAAGGGAATGAGCACACACTTCAAGCATCAAGTGAATCTGAAGAGGATCAAAAGATGCCAAGTAGATAAGTCCACTCTTGGAGCTATAAAGGCAAAGCCAAAGTCGAGTTGAGGGATGTGGCAGAATCCTCTCATCATACAATTAGAAAGGCAACTAGAGAGGTGAAAAAGCTAGAAAGGTATGGGTATGATACTTCATTAGTTACAAAACATTTTATATACGTAGCACATGCTTCAAACTCTAGAGAGCCCTCCTCATATGAAGAAGCAAGGAAGAAGCCTCAATGGATGAATGTCATGGAGGAAGAAATTGATGCTCTACAAGAGAATCAAACTTCGGAATTGGTATCAAAGACTCTGTCCATGAAGACCATAGGCTCAAGATGGATATACAAGGGAAATAAAAAAAATGATGGGTCTATAAATAGGTACAAAGCAAGACTTTTGGTAAAAGGGTATGCAGAAACATAGGGAAGTGATTATGAAGAAACGTTTTCACTAGTTGCAAAGATTCCAACCATCAAAATGCTTATGAGCATTACAACTTCCTAGAAGTGGAAGATATACCAAATGGATGTACAAAATGTCTTTATAAGTGGATGGATATCTAAGAATGTATACGTGGATCAGCCTTTTGGTTTAAGGAATTATCATGTCCTCAGTATGTATGCAGGTTAAGAAATGCTTTATATAAATTGAAGTAAGACCCTAGCACTTGGAATAATAGGCTTTTCACATACTTGTAGGATAGAGGATTCAATGGGAACTCCAGAAAGAATGGTTCATGGCTTGTTTTGTTATGAGAGTCTATGGAATCATAATCCAAACGTGAGCTATATATGAGTATTTTGGAGTATTTTTCATGAACACATGCTTAGTCAATTGAGACACAAGTTTGACCCTAAATCTGAAAAGTGTACATTTGTTGGATACTGATAGGAGAAAAAACAATAAAGAACATTAATGGAACGATTTCATCCCTCCAATAAGCATACAAGAAAATTAAAAACTTCTCTTCTAGAGTGGTTATCTCTAAACTCTCAAACAAAAGCCTTTGATATGATTTATTGATTTGACTAGCCTCTCTCTAGTACCTCCAGGCATCAAAGTATTGAAGATGTTTACTCATAAGGGATCTTACCATATGCATCCTTTATATTTTATAACCATTTGAACCCTATATTATCCTACGTATTCGATGAATTTACTCTAAGCGATTGTGTTACATATGTTTTTATCCTTCTGAATATGTTTTTTTAATGCTATGAAAATGAGTGTGTCTAATATTTGAACATATATTTGGATATATATTTCTACCTTCTAAACTTAACTATAACACCCTAATTGTCATTGTGTGAGAACACCACACTTGCTTTGCTTTACCTAACCATAATTAAACCTTGTCCAAGACCATGACTATAGGATATGTATAGGATACCGAACCTCAAAATTGATCATATCGGATATACTTGTTCGTATGGAATTTCTAATTATCACACAAACCAAATTTGTCATTTTCGATGATGTATGGATATGTATATTTGAATCTTTGTTTAACTATGTACCAAATAAGTTAATGTTAATATATTTGACTTAAAAGTGTTAATATATCCATGGTTAGTATTTGATCTAAATAATTTAAAGGAAAAACATTTAGAAGCAAAGTCATAAGTAGAATATAAATCATTAAAATTACAAAGCTAAAAATGTGTGTAGTTACTTGCATGAGTATGCGTGTGCTAAACTAAAAGTAATTGTAAGCATGCATGAGTGTTGACTAAGTGTGTAGTGTGCATGCAATTCTGAGTTTACTAGTTAATTGTATGCATATGCATGTCTAAGTATGTATATATAAATGTATGATTATGTGTGAATTTTCTAATGTGTTTTCTTCAGGTAAAATCTTCTCTCCACACCTCTTCATGAAGGTGAATGTACTACATGCACACATGAGAGAGAGAGAGAGTGAAATTCTAGCTTCTTCTCCAGCTTTGCCTCCTGTCTTGTTGATCTTCCACCCTAGTTTTTGAATACTATAGACTTATGTGCTGATGGTAGAGAGAGAAAGGTGCCTTCCAGTGATAATTGCATGCAAGAGTGAGTGTGTGAAGGGCTTCGTTCAGTTGCTGTGCACACAATCTCTAGAGATCATAGAGGCTTGGGTAGAGACAAGTTTTGATTATGTGTAGTAGAGAGAGAGATAAATAGAAACAGAAAAAGAGAGAGAGATATAGACACTTATCTTCTCCCACCACCTCCCAGCTATATGTGATGGATAGAGCAGACGTGCAACATGCACAAAGAGAGAGAGAGAGAGAGAGAGAGAGAGAGTCGCTCTTTCTTAGTTGGCTTCAGTAGGTCGAATTGCTGCATCTGGTGACCAAATTGCTGATAAGATCCACGTAGGCAATGTTTCTTGTGACCTTTCAACGGATAAGCTTCTTTCTGTCTTCTCTCCATATGGCAACGATTATAGAAAAAGAGAAGAGAGAGATTTTTTTAATATCTCCTCTTCCAAGACTGTTGATCGCATGGAGCATGTAAGGAGAGAGAGAGAGAGAGAGAGAGAGAGAGAGAGAGAGAGAGAGATCTAGGTTGCATGCATATATGTATGAATGCATGAGTGTAGGCATGTAAATAATGTATGCATATGTGCATGAGTATGCATGCATGAGATAATGTGAGCATGCACGTTCATAAGTATGAGAGCATACATGTTCATGCATAAATGTGTATGTAAGAATGTGCATGAGTGTGAATGAACGCATGCATGTGTAAATGCATGCATGTATGTAACTGGATAGATACACAAGTAAAAGTATATATGTATGAGTGAATTTATATGCATGCATATGAGTGAAAGTTTATGCATGTAAGTGAGAATGAGTATGCATGTGCATGAGTGCATACATATGAGAGAGTGTTTGTGAATGAAGAATGCGTGTGTATGAAGCATGTGCATGAAGCATGTGCATGTGCATAAGTGAATGTGATGAGTATGTATGCAGGAAATGTATGCATGCATGAATGAGTGTAGTCTAGATCCATGTTTGTATGAGATGAATGCATGAATGCATGTTTGCATGTATGCATGTATGCATGTGCATGAAGCATGCATGAATGTATATGCATGCGTAATATAAATCATAAGTGTATAAGTGCACGAACATGCATAAGTAATGAATGATGTATGCATGAAAAGTTTATGCATGTATACAAGTTAATGTATACATGAGTGAATATGATGAGTGAGGATGAATGGCATGCCTATGTAAGAGTATGATTAAATATGTTTGCATGTGTGCATGTGAGCATGCATGATAGTGATGTAAGCACGTGAGCATGGGAGCATGCATGTTAGTGATGTAAGCATGTGAGCATGCATGATAGTGATGTAAGCATTTGAGCATGAGAACATACATGATAGTGATGTAAGCATGTGAGCATGAGATCATGCATATTAGTGATGTAAGCATGTGAGCATGCATGATAGTGATGTAAGCATGTGAGCATGAGAACATGCATGTTAGTGATGTGATCATGAGAATATGTGTGTACACATGTGAGAGTATGTGTGCATGCATGTGAGAGAGGTAAGAGTGTGTATATATGTGAGAGTATGTATGCATGTGTGTATGAGAGTGTGCATGTGTATATAAGTGAGATGCATGATTGAAAGTATGTTTATAAGATGTGTGCATGTGCATGATAAGTATGAGTGAGACATGTAAAAGTATGATAAATGTGTTTGCATTTGTGCATGAGAGATGTATGCATGTGCATGAGGAGTGTGTATATGTGTATCTATGTATGAAAAAGCATGATGCATGAGAGATGTGTCTACGTGCATATGCATGTATGTTAGATGTCTGCATGAATAATTGAGTAGATGTATGTGCATTGAAAGTAATTCATGAGTGCTTTATTTTTCATAGAAAGTACTTATGTTTTTTTATCTAATGTGTTTTCTTCAGAGCATTGATAAGTATTTACGAGCAGCTCAAATCGGGAGATTGGAGTTGCATACGTGCTACTTCTTCCACTTTTCCCAAATCAATTTCTTTAAGCTTAGTCTTGTATTAGATTAATGTTGGAGAATTATCTTTGTAGTCTTACTTAAATTTGTATAAGGTTATTTTTTTGAATTAGTTTTATTCATGATTAGGACCACCAAGAAAAAAGTTTTACTTAGTTCACATCAAAGATAACGCAATGGTGAACAACTCGATCAATCATTAATTTATACTTTCATGTTTATGTATTTATTTGCTATGCATGTGGATAATGAGTCTATAAATAGGAATGTGATCTCTTCATCTCTTATTTTTGAATTTTTATTACCCATGCTTATAAATAATTCCACTCCATCTAAGAAGAAAATATTCTCTAGTATAAATACAAGACCATCCAAAGGTGTACCACCTGATCAATCGACAATTTACATATTTATTTCTATGAGTTTATTACCCATTTCTGTGAATGAACAAATTAATATAGAAATATCAGAAGAAGAATTCATAAAAGATTGCATTACTAACATAACCTTAGTATCACAGTCATATGATTATGGTATGTCTAGGTATCAAGCTGTACAACCATATGGTCATAGTAATACTTCTTTAAACTTGATCACATCTCTTAACCTAAGTGACACCGAGTAAAAACCTGGCCATATAGTTAAATAGTTAAATAGGTTTGTCATATACATTCTATAGCATAGGCTAATAGAATAAAGACAAACACTTCTCACAGCACTGAATCACATCTTACAATCTAAAGCACATTAAAAAACACCTTGTGTGTAGTCACATGATAAGACCATCACAAAGCCGGAACTGATCCACTCGGTGGATTTATTTCACGCCCACATATATTGGTGAACCCAACATGAAAGCATGATGATTGTGTGCTTAGATTGTTATATGTGATCTAGTTTTGATTAAGAATTAAAACCTTGTATTTCTCTTGTTTTAGGTATGGCAAGCATTTACTATTGAAGATCCTATTGCTTGGTTGTTGAGGGCTGAACAAAACATCGACACTCCCCCCTCCATCCACAAGAAGAAGATTTGTATTTAGTCCTTAATTTTAAATGATTAAATTTTTGCTACAATAAACGTAAAGGTAACGATTATTAAAGTTCTTTTAAATTAGCATAAATAAAAAAGGTATACATACATTACTTACACTTGTTAAACATAAAATGACTATTTTCATTCCACATTGCATTAGCAAGGATAGTCATTGCACTTGCATTTGCAAATCATAAAACAATGTAAAAATACTATTTTTGTTTTGCATTGCACTAAGAAAGATAGTTACTATATATTTGATCATAATTCTCTTTTATTTTTGAAAAAAGGAATGCTTTATAACTTGCATGAGAATTCACTTTATTTGTGTTTATTGCAAGAAAGGGTTTTTGTTCTAGAGAAAGTTAATATTCATTTCTCTATTTAGTTACTTGCTGCTATTTTTTTTTTATAAGCACTAGGTAAAAACTCCAAAAAAAAATGAAAACTTACAAAAAGTATATAAAAACAAAATTTCCATTAGAGTAAATTCAGTGAGTCTATAAAGAAAAATGAAAAAACAAAATATCAATTCAGACTAGATTAAGTTAAAAGATAAAGAAATTCCAAAATCTAAACCAAAGTTAATTTAGGAAATAAAAGAGTTGAGAATTTTAAATACAATAATATATATATTTCTTAGAAAAGAATTAAATAAAGTGAAGTTAAGAAAAACTAAAGAAAGATAAAAGAAGAAAATAGGTAGAAAAGCCTAGGTTTTAGTAAACTCTAAATTCCTCGCTTTTATGTGTGCAACTCAGAGATTCTTAATGACATATTACTAAAAAGACAAGTCACTATGTTCCTTGAGCAAGTGTTTTCGATCACAAAATGGTAGTTCCAAGGATAGCTTTATAAGACGTATTAGAAGAGGACAATTTCCACTACCTCAAGATGAAGACATGCAAGATGTTGTTGAGGAAACCTTAACAATGAATGAGGCTGTGATGTTAAGTGATAGTGACTATGACAAGGAAGAGGATATTATAATAGGAAAAGCAAACAAATTTTTTTAGGTCCAATTGAGCCTCATGATAAAATGATGAAAGGTGAAAGCTAATTCAATACAACCTTCTCGGCACGCAGAAGTCCAGAGGTAAAAATTTGGATTGGTGATGAGAAAGTTTCGTGCTTAGCTCTAGCCATGATTGATTCAGGCTCAGAGATAAATGTAATATCAATGAAAATCTTCGATAAATTTAGATGGCCCATTGATAAAGAACATGGCTAGAGAGTGAGAACAATCGATAATGGGTCAGGGATCTTGTTAGGTGCATGTGCACATGTGCCTATTATGATAGGAGGTGTTTGAGAAGAATTTCATTTCTTTGTACAAGACAACTGCTCTTATGAAGTAATTATTGGACAACCATTTATACCACAAATGAGAATGGAAACAAAAGCCATGAATGATGGTTGGCATATGCAAGAATTTATTCTAAATTTGGAATGGATTCTTTGTAAGTAATGGTAGTTTTTCCCAATCATTCAAGAAATAGGAGAAATCTACGAAGAAACCCCAATGACTCGTACAATCATGTGTGTGAAGATTCACCACCTGTAAGAGAATTCGGGGCTTATTATGATCAAAGTTTCTGTTAGATTTCACTATTGAGTGAGACAATAATGGACAATGGTTTGATGTCTCACCTCATGATGTATATAGTTTTGATTTTTTTTTTGCACTCCTACTGGTAGTTTACATCTTGTTAAAAAAGAGAAACTTACAAATATATTTAGAAAAACAAATGAAAAATATTTCAAAAATTTAGGATTAATTTCACCTAAAGAAAATATTGAATGTATGATTCAACTTTCAAAAAGTTCTACCTTGACAAAAAAAATTGATAATGTTCTTTAAGAAGAATCAGAATCAAAACTTATCATTCTTGTCTCAAATTCTTTATAGAACATGAAGTTAAGATTATACTAAATATAAAATAGTTGAAAAGAAAATTAAACCTATAGCTCATCCATTGCCTAAAGAGAGCTATGAGATAGTTAGACGAGTGACTAAGGATCCTATTCTTAGAGATTGTTCTAAGATAGGACATACATTTAGGAAAGAGACTATGAAATATCTAAAGTTTGGAGAAGAGTTTCTTTGAAAATGTGAAAAAGATCAATTTCGGAAGATGATCATGCATCGTGGAAAGGCATTTTCTTTATTTCCACATGAAATAGGATGCACTGATCCAAAACTTGTAGCTCTAATGATCGTATTTACTATGTCACATATTCCATGGAATCTTCAACTAATACCAGTCCCAAAGGCTCATCAACTTGAGCTAATGAGATTCTTAAAGGAGAATATTGCCATGAAAATTTTAGAACCATCATCAACACCGTATTCAAATAGGTGGTTCATGGTACCTAAAAAGAACGAAAAGTTATACTTTCAATACAGGATTTGCAACTTGTTAACAAAGTCACTGGTAGAAATATAGGAATAGTTCCCATTGTAGATGAGTTTGTAAAGGCATTTTGGGACACTCCATCTATTCAATGGGTGACCTGTTTTCAAGATATGACCAGTTTCAATTAGCCATTGAAACTAGAGACACAACCACAATGAAAACTCATTTGGGTCTAGTATATATCCTCTATATCCTCAGCCCTGAATAGGGGTTAAGCATTTCCTCTTTAACAAAAAGTTTGCGAAGAAAATGAAAAGATAAATATATAAAGCAGTACACTAATGGTTGCTGCAACATGATAAAAAAATGAGAAAAATAAAGAAAAAGAAAACAAAGAAAAAGGCAAAGAAAAAGTTTTCATGAATTAGTTGTGGTCTCGAAACCACTTCTTAAATGTATCTATGGGCTATATGAGGTCGATGTATGCTATAGAGGAATTAGTTGGATGTATCTTGTGGCAAGTGGCTAAGAGATAAAGGATGGAACACTTCTATAAGATAAATATTAGTTTTGAATAAGAGTTAATAGAAAGGTAGATACCATGATTATCCGAATGACTATTATAGGATTGTTTAAACCTTTTCTTTAAACTTTATACATTGAACAAAAAGTTTTTGAATTAAAATTTACATAGTTTTAAATATTTTCTTTGTTATCAGAATCTTTCATTGAATTTAGAAGCATTTTTGACATATTAATTAAAGTCAGCTAATCAGTTTTTCCAAAAGAGTTTGATGCTGCTTCCCATGATCTACATGTTGGCCCATCAAGATGGTGTGTAGTTTTGGTGGGGCAGATGTCGAAACGATTTCATCCCTCTGATTAATGTATAAGAAAATTAAAAATTTCTCTTTTAGAGTGCTTATCTCTACAATTGCAAAAAAATCCTTTCATATGATTTATTGATTTGACTAGCCTCTTTCTAGTACTTCTAGACATCAGAATAATGAAGATGTATACTCATTAGAGATCTCACCATATACATCCTTTATATTTTATAACCATTTGAATGCCATATCATCCTAAGTATTTGATAAATTTACTCTAATTGGTTGTGTTAAACATGCTTTTATCCTTTAGAATACGTCTACTTAATGCTATGAAAATGAGTGTGTCTAATATTTGAACATATATTTGGATATTTTATTCTAGTTTCTAAACATTAGGGGAAAAAATGAACCCTGAATGGGCCTTTTAGATTAAGAGGTGATTAGTGATGTACCAATGAGAAGAGGGTGGTGGCCACAGTCTACTGCCTAGATCACCTAGGCTTCCCTTGTTTCTTTGTGGTCAAAGGTGGTATCAATGACTAAAAACCATCAGTTCTTTTGTAAAAGTGGTTTGATAGGACTAGAGTTGCAACCATAACCATTGGATGAACTCAAAGATCTGATGGCTCATGTTAAATATCAAGAAAAAAGTCGGCATGCAATTCTGTCCATTGGATGTAGCAAGGATCTTATGGTCCATCTTGAAAATCAAGAAAAAAGGCGCCTTTCTATCTCTGTCGTCGGATGGACCCAAAAAAGAACGGTCGAGATTGAATCGGTTGGAGTTTGGGCCACTTTAAATCACATCCATTGGATCATTGCTTGATCTAATGGTTGTGAAGACTTGCTTTTAAAATGATCCCAAGGTCGCTTCTAAGCCATCGGATGATAAGTCAATCGGACGGCGGTCATTTCATCGCGCGACGGAGTTGCGTCCAGTTTTTTGTCTTCTTCTGCCAGTCTACAACCTCTCTTAGCTCATTAAATGCTTGCTATTTTGTCTTTTTTTGACAGACACTAAGTCCCCAATCATGACCGTCCGTGAGCATATCATCTAATGGACAAGAGTGCATACGACAATCCATATCTTAGAAGCTTTTTTGTCGCCTTGTGACAGAGATAGTGAAGACACTCACAACCGTCGATGTGATCATATCTAACGGCAAAAAATGCCAACGAGCCCATTTGGACTGAGCACCAAATTGAGAATAAATATTTTATTCTGAAAACCACTAGTGGTATTCTTTCTAGCCTGAAACCCTCTTTTTGCTAATCTTAATCCCTAAAAATTAGGGATCCTTACAAGGCCCATGCAGGGCTCATTTTTTCCCCTAATGACTTAACTATAACACCCTAACTGTCATTGTGTGAGAACACCACACTTCCTTTGCTTTACCTATCCTTAATGAAACGTTGCCCAAGACCATGACTATAGGACATACATATGATACCGAACCACAAAATTGATGATATTAGATATACTTGCTACTTACGAATTTCTAATTATTACACAAACCAAATTTATCATTTTGATGGGGTATGGATATGTATATTGGAATCTTTTAATGTAGAATATGTACCATATAAGATAATGTTAATATATTTAACTGTTCATGATTAGGACCACAAAGAAAAATGGTTTACGTAGTTCACGTCAAAGATTATGCAATGGTGAACCACTTGATCAATCATCAATTTATACTTTTATGTCTATGTATTTATTTCCTATGCTTGTGAATAATAAGTCTATGAATAGGAATGTTATCTTTTCATCTTTTATTACCCACACCTATAAATAATTCCACTCCATCTAAGAAGAAAGTATTATCTGGTATACGTCCAAGATCATCCAGAGGTGTACAGCTTGATCAATCAATAATTTACATATTTATTTATATGAATTTGTTACCTATGCCTATCAATGAAAAAGTTAATATAGAAATATCAGAAGAAGAATTCATAAAAGATCGCATTACTAGCGAAATCTTAGTATCACAGTCATATGCTTATGGTATGTCTAGGTATCAAGCTTCACAGCCATATGGTCATAGTAATACTTCTAAAAACTTGATCACATTTGTTAACCTAAGTGACACCAAGTAAACACCCTGCCATATAGTTAAATAGTTAAATAGGTTATCAGATACATTTTATAGCATAGGCTAATAGAATAAAGGAAAACACTTCTCACAGCATTGAATCATGTCTTACAAGCTAAAGCACACTAAAAAAACACCCCATGTGTAGTCACACGATAAGACCATCACAAAGCCAGATCTGATCCATCTAGTGCTCTTCATTTGATGCCAACAATGTATAGTGAGTAGAGATGTTATATTTCATGAGAATGCCTCGTGGTATGCACCTAAATACATGGTTGTGATAGAGGATGATATGAATGATGCTATGCATAATGTTTTTGATGAGCCACAAAAAACATCATATACATTTTGAAGATGAGTAAAGTCATGATTATGGTTCATATAAGTCTAATAAGCCTGAAATGTTATGGAGTAAAAATGTAAAAGACTATGCAAGGAGGAAGGAGAAAGGGAAGGACAAGAAGAGAGATTACATGTCTCATTTGGATATTGATGATGACATAGTTACACCAGGGATGTTGAGAAACAAGAAGGAAAAATATGTTCCTCTACACATGAGAAGAGAGAAAGCTTCAAGATTAGATGAATAAATCTTTTGAGACGATCTACAAGAGTAAGGAATCCTATGGATAGATTGGATCTATACAATAACTCTATGAAGCCTCATTATGCATACATGATAGAGAGAATCAAGCATGATGAACCAAAGAACTTCATGTTGTTTCAAAAAATGAAGACTAGTGCAAAGAAATAGACCATGAGATTAACAAATTGAGAAAGAATGATACATGGGAATCCGTAAAATTGAAATGAAATAAGAAAGCCATTGGATGTAAATGGGTGTACTACGTGAAGTGTAAAACTAATGGTTAAGTCGAGAGATACAAAGCATGTCTAGTTGCAAAAGAATATGCACAAGTATATGTATTGGATTGTGATGAAACATTTAGTCCAGTAATGAAAATGAAAATAAGGAAAATCATGACACCACGGGCTACTATGAACAAATGGAAATTGTATCAAATGGATTTTAAGAATGCATTCTTGAATGCAAATATGCATGAGGAATCCTATATGCAACAAACAGAAGGTTTTGAGCATCCACAACATCCTGAATATATATATGCAAGTTAAAGAAAGAGCTTTATTGATTGAAACAAGCACAAAGAGCATGGTGTGAACAATTCACTAAGAACTTATTGTGATTTGAGAGATACCTAAAGTGAGGTGGTATTGCTAAAACCTGCTTTGTACCTACCCTATTTCACTTCAGAGTTTGATAGTAGGTCCTTTTAGCTTGCAAATGACACCAAGAAAGTACCTATGTACTTTGGAGTTGATCCTTCAAACAATTGGATCAAAACAGACTACTTCGCAAATTGTTAGTCACACAAAAATTGATGTTTTGGTACACACACCTGCTAGTTCTTTTACTCAGTGCTCACAATACAGTATCAATTGATCAAATTCCTTTTGAGGGAATCTAATTAGCTTAGGTAGCTAATGAGTGCAAGTGGAATAATCCAAATTAATAAAATATGCACTAAGAAATCAATTTAGCAATTCATAGCTTACCCTCGACTTTTTAGGGACTAAGCAATAAATGACCAGTGAGCAGTTCAATGGCGATTTCTCTCAAGTTTCTAAAGCAAATACCTTGAAATTTTCATAACGTATAGTAGACTTCAAGCTGGGTCCAATAAGCTATAGATAATGCTAAATGGCTGCAAGAGTAGTGAGATATAGTCATGCAAAGTTCACTATTCTAAGGAGTCATAGCAGAGAATTGAACAGAAATGATCAATGAAGTATATCTATTATGGCACATGATTTTATAAGATCATTGGCATTGTGATGATGCCCAAGGATAGTGAGATGAGTAGGATATGGTGTGAGCTACTCAACCTCTACACATGTTAAACAAATAAACTCCAAAAAGAGGCCACTAAGCCATGAGATCTACAAGTCTTTTTATAAGTGGCTTTCATCTCAAGTTTGAATTTGAATTTCAAAATTGGTTCCACCTACAAGTCATTCCTCCAAATTAGGAGCGATTCTA
The DNA here is from genome assembly GCA_020310875.1 of Ceratopteris richardii. Lineage (NCBI taxonomy): Eukaryota > Viridiplantae > Streptophyta > Polypodiopsida > Polypodiales > Pteridaceae > Ceratopteris > Ceratopteris richardii. The sequence continues at coordinate 79,413,750 of CM035411.1, forward strand.
CCAAATGAAATTCGTAACTCATGTGTCTCCTAAATCAACGAGATATATGGAAGTACAAGATTCACTCAAGTTTAAACACTTTTTACGAGTGATAAATGATCAAAGATTACAAGCCAAATTTCTCATGCTTCCTCAAGTGCTTCCACTTATTGATTTCCATGATAAGACAAGTGTGAGGGCTTGTATGTTTGCACCAACACGAAAGTTAGAGGTAAGAGGTCTCAAGGTGATTTGAAGACTTAGAAGAGAAATGAGAGAACACCTACAAGTTTTGGATACTTGTAAATTACCTATCTCATTCATATGTATTTACTATGACTACATAGCTATGAGTACTAGTGCTTATTTCCATGTATAGGAAAAAGGAGTTTATTCCACAAGAAAAATATACTTCAAATTTATGGAAAGAAAGAGAAAATCAAGATTGATTAGAATGCCATAGCTAGAATGTTGGTGCAGGGCAATCAACAATTGAAGTTTTAATGAAGATTTGGAAGTCAAGGACTGAAAAAAAGATCAAGTTATGAAGCATGAAGGAAGCGCATATTCAAAAGATGAAGATGTGTACACATATGTACATTAATTTAGAGTTAGCTCACTTATACTTTTGATTAGTTATGAGCTTCTAAATTTTTTGACTATATATATAAGGGAAAATGTCAGGCAAATATGAGAGAATGTAAGAACAAGATTTGCGGAGAATTAGATGTCATTAGACACTTTAGAAGTGAGCAGGATCTCTCTCATCACTTAGATGTAAATTTCTCAAAAAATGAAAAATGTTGCACCCGATCTCTCTGAGTATTCTCCTTCTGTGTTGAATCTTTTGTGAAATGCTTTTGTACAAGTCTAAGTCTATAGTTGACTGACCTCTGTACAAATTTTGAGCTTCTAATTGTGGTCCGGTTGAGAGAATTGAGTGTAGGAACATTTACATGTGTAAATGGAAAGAAAAGAAGTTGCAGAATTTGATGCTAATGTTTTGGTCATTTCTCCTTCCACAGTGTAAAGTTTTGAGCAAACAAGCACTCATTATTTAAGCTGGAAGATAAGCTACATATGGCTAAAAGCATTTGCATAAATGCGTTCTAGATTGAGAGAACCAAGTGTTAGAAGTTACAAGTGTCTGAATCCACTTCTCAAAAGAATAGTTTTAGACATAGGTGACTTGATGAGATCATTTCTCAAGATCTACTGAGTCTTTTGGAATGGTTCAACTTGGAGAAGGTGCGTAAACTATAGACAAAACCTTGTGCAAAGGTTTATAAAAGACTCTACACATTTGATAAGTCAATGAGAGAGTTATGTGCAACAAACTTTCTGTGTAGTCATCTTCTTCACAGTTTGATCAAAATTTTGATAATTGATCATTGATCCTCTAAATTGATGAAGGTTTTGAGTTACTCTTGATATAGAGGTGCTCTAACTTCAAGTGTAGCTTGTTCTTTTGGAGATTAATACTCTCCATCAGTGGTATCAGATCAAGAAGTATAAAAAATCAAGAAAGGAGGACCCCGACTCTTGCAGTTATAAAGAATTCAACATTTGAAGATACAAAAGGTGAAAGCTTGAGAGAAAAGCTTGAGAAGGAGGCCAGAGGATATCAAGGAACACAAAAGGAACTTCAGTCAAAGCAAAGGTAATCTTATTACTCATAAAGCTTGAAGGATTTAATACATAGGTAAAGAAAGGATGGGAGATTCTCTTCAAATAGAGAAATTGGATAGAGAGAACTATCCTGCATGGTCAATGAGGATGGAAGCTCATCTTATGAGCAAAGAATTGACAGGTTATATTACAGGTGAAGAAGAAAAGCCTCAGTTCAGAGATCCTTGTGTTCCAACTAGGGAGGAATTATCAGATTTGAAGACTTGGATGAAGAGAGATGCTCAAGCCAGGAGTATTATCTACATGGCACTTAATGACTAATTGCAATCCCACATTAGAGGTCTTGAAAGTGCAAGTGATGCATGGAATGCTTTGGAGGAGCATTTCCAAAACACCACAAAGTCAAGGAAGGCATCCTTATGGGCAAAATTTATCACATTCAAGAAGAAGGCATCTCAATCCATCTCAGATTATGTAACAAGGATGAAGGACATTGCAGATGCATTAGGAGTAGTTGATGAAGTTATTGAGAAGGATAAATTGGTAAGGCAAATCCTTACAGGTTTGAGAGGTGATGATAAATGGAAGCCATGCATTTTGTCTACTGAATTATCACTACATCATTTTACTCCTGACCTAAATCAGTTGTTAGGACACATGCTAACCTTTGAGCAGGATGTCAAAGGAGAAAGTGATAAAAGTACAGGTCATGCAATTTATTCAAAGGATAAGAAGAAGAATATCAAAGGGAATCAACAAGCAAATGAAGATGAAGGTACAACTAGCCAAGCTAACTTCCTAAGAGGAAGAGGAGGTAGCAAAGGTAGAGGAAGCGGCAGGAGTAATAAAGATGGAGTCAAAGCTTGCTGGATTTGTGGTAAGACAAATCTCTTAGCTAATGATTGTTGGCATAATACTCAAAGTAATGGTGGATATAATCAGAACTTTAACTCAAGAGGAAGAGGTGGAAGAAATCAAAGAGGTAATTTCAGAGGTAGAGGTAGTAGAGGATACTTTGGAAGAAATGGAGGTAGAGGATTCCAAAGTCAACAATACAACAATACCTACTACACTTATGCTTTAGATCAGAAGGAAGATTCAATGTTGATAATGAATGCAACATGTGAAAGGCAAAGTGAAGACCAAAGAGTCTTCTACATTGAATCAGGGTGTAGCAATCACCTGAGTGGTAACATAGCTTTGATTACTGATTTGGATAGTAAGGTAACTAATCATGTAGTTCAAACAAGTGACAATAAAAAGCATAATGTGAAGTCAATTGGATCAGTGAAGGCAAAGGATGGTAGTACTCTCTTAAGTAAGGTTTTCTATGTTCCTAGAATTCCTAAGAATTTGATAAGTGTAGGACAAATTGTTGAAAACGTTTATGAAGTTAGGTTCACTAATGAAGGAGTGTTTGTGGAAGACCCTAGCAATGGGTATAGACAAATTGTTTTAGGGAAGAAAGAAGGAAGACTCTTCACATTGAAGATCAAGGTAATGTTGGTCATGCCTTATTCACTTATGGAGGACATAAGATCTCTGAGTTAGATCTTTGGCACAAAAGGCTTGGAAATTTCAATGAAAGAGGTATTAAACATATGGTTAACAATGGTTCCATGCTTGGATTGCCTAATGTTGCAGGTCAACATATGACATATAGATGTGAGGCATGTCAATTAGGTAAGGCTCATAAGCAATCTTATTCCAAGCATGGTTTCATGTAATCATTGAAGCTTGAATTGGTACACATAGATGTGTGGGGACCATCAAAGCATTTCAGTATCAATGGTTCAAGGTATTATGTGATTTATGTTGATGATGCTACCAGATGGATCACTATCTATGTGATCAAAGATAAGTCAGAGGTATTCAATACATTCAAACATTATCATGTGTATGCAGAGAGAATTACAGGTCAAAAGTTAAAGAGACTAAGGTCAGATGGAGGGGGAGAGTATTTCTCTAATGAGTTCAGTGATTACTTGTGGAATGCAGGTATAAAGAGGGAAATTATGTGCAGGTATTCTCCTCAACAAAATCGTGTAGCAGAAAGGAGGAATAGAACTCTTGTTGAGTTTGCAAGATCCATGATGAAGGAGAAAAATTGCCCAAATTATTTGTGGGCTGAGGCTCTAAATAGAGCAACATATTTGGTCAATAGATTACCGTGTAAAGCTTTGCACGGTATGACACCATATGAGGCATGGTGGGGTAAGAGACCTACTCTAGATCATTGCAAAGTATTTGGATGTTTGGCATATGCATATGTGCCATCTCAATTAAGGCACAAATTGGAACCTAAAGCTGAAAAGTATGTGTTCATTGGATATGATGATAAGCAGATGGGAAATAGGTTGTGGAGTGTATCCACAAAAAAATTCCTTGTATGAAAGGATGTTACATTTGATGAGCAAGGTACTTGGTATGCAGGTACAATCAATATTTATGCAGGTGATGAAGAAGTTATTAATCAAAAGAAAGGTAAATCAAAGCTTGAGATATTTGATGAAGAGGAGAACAATGAAGTATAGATTGAAGTTGACGAAGTGCCAAGGTTTGATCCAGAATGTGATGAACGAGAAACTTCAAGAAGTGGAGAACTCAGAAGGTCATCAAGACACAAATGGCAACCTACAAGGTATAGCTATGACACTTCTTTTTTGGCTACCAAAGGTTATGCTTATATGATAAAGGTAGATGAAGACCCTTCTACATATGAAGAGGCAAAAGGTAAGGAAAATTGGGAGAAAGCTATGAAGGAAGAGTATGATGCATTGATGTAGAATCAAACATGGATTTGGTTCCTAAACCAAATAGTCAGAAGATCATTGGATGCAAATGGGTCTACAAGACAAAGAGGTTAGCAGATGGAAGTGTGTCTAGGTATAAAGCTAGACTTGTTGTGAAAGGGTTTGCTCAGACATATGGTGTAGATTATGATGAGACCTATAGTCTTGTGGCAAAGATGACAACCATCAGGACACTCATAGCCATTGCTGCATGTAAAGGTTGGAAATTATGTCAATTAGATGTGAAGAATGCTTTTTTACATGGTTATATTTCAGATGATGTTTTCATGGAGCAACCACAAGGATTCAGAGATGAAAGGTATCCAGATTATGTATGTAAGCTCAAGAGAGCTTTGTATGGTTTGAAGCAGGCCCCAAGGGCATGGAATTATAGACTTGTGAAGTTCTTGAAAGAACTTGGTTTCCAAGTATCTAAAGTAGATAGTAGCTTGCTTGTTAAAGCAAGTGCTGATGGGTTCATTTACATTGCCATATATGTTGATGATATAATTGTTACAGGTACAGATGAGAAAGGCATTCAAAGCCTAAAGAAGAAAATGGAGAAAGAGTTCAAGATTAGTGACTTTGGAGACTTGCCATATTTCTTGGGCATGGAGATCTCATACACTCAACATGGAGTGTATGTAACTCAAGAAAGATATTTGAGAAACTTGTTGATCAAGTTTAAGATGAATGATTGCACGGTAGCATCTACTCCAATGGAGGTGAATCACAAATTGAGAAGATATGAGGAGAAGAATTCAAGGTCATGAAGCTATATCAAAGTCTCGTTGGTAGTCTGATCTATGCTACTTTAGCTAGGCCTGACTTGTCATATGGAGTTGGAGTATTGTAGCAATTCATGCATTGTCCTAGGAAAGAACATTGGGTTGTAGGAAAAAGATTGTTGAGGTACATTAAGGGTACACTCAAAGACGGTTTGTATTATGGTTTTACATCAGATACATACATAAAGATCTATAGTGATACAGATTGGGCAGGTAATCCTGATGATAGGAGATCAACATATGGATACTTGTGTTATGTGGGAGATAAGTTAATTTCTTTGTGTTCAAAGAAGCAACACACAGTTGCTTTGTCATCTACAGAAGCAGAGTACAAAGGTATGGTGGAAGCTGTAAAGGAAGTGATATGGCTAAAGACTCTCATGAATAGTTTTGACATCATTCAGAGTACACCCACTATTCATGGAGATAACATGAGTTCATTGTATCTAGCTGCTAACCCTATTTTTCATGCTAGGACTAAACATATTGAGATTCAATATCATTTCCTAATAGAGAAGGTGATGGATAAAGAGATTGAAGTCATACATACATCAACAAAAGATCAGATAGCTGATATGCTAACCAAAAGCTTGGATGGACCAAAGCTACAGAGATTCAAAGACATGACAGGTATAAAGAAGAGAGAGAAAACCTCAATTGATGATTGAGGGGGAGATGTTGGTGCAGGGCAATCAACAATTGAAGTTTTAATGAAGATTTAGAAGTGAAGGACTGAAGAAAATATCAATTTATGAAGCATGAAGGAAGTGCATATTCAGAAGATGAAGATGTGTAGACATATGTACATTAATTTAGAGTTAGCTCACTTATACTTTTGATTAGTTATGAGCTTGTAAATTTTTTGACTATATATATAAGCGAAAATGTCGGGGCCAATATGCAAGAATGTGTAAGAACAAGATTTGAGGAGAATTAGATGTCACTAGACACTTTAGAAGTGAGTAGGATCTCTCTTATCACTCAGACGTAAATTTGTTAGAAATGAAAAATATTGCACCCGATCTTTCTGAGTAATCTCCTTCTATGTTGAATCTTTTGTGAAAGGCTTTTGTAAAAGTCTAAGTCTATAGTTGATTGACCTCTGTACAAATTTTCAGCTTCTAATTGCGATCAGGTTGAGATAATTGAGTGTAGGAACATTTACATGTGTAAATGGAAAGAAGAGAAGTTGCAGGAGGCGCAAAATTTGATGCTAATGTTTTGGTCAGTTCTCCTTCCAAAGTGTAAAGTTTTGAGCAAGCAAGCACTCATTCTTTAAGTTGGAAGGTAAGCTACCTATGGCTAAAAGCATTTGCATAAATGGGTTCTAGAGTGAGAGAATCAAGTGTTCGAAGTTACAGGTGTCTGAATCGACTTCTCAGAAGAACAAGTTTAGACAAAGGTGACTTGATGAGATCATTTCTCAAGCTCTACTGAGTCTTTTGGAATGATTTAACTGGGAGAAGGTGCACAAACTATAGATGATCATTTGTGAAATGTTTTATAAAAAACTTTACACATTTGATAAGTCAATGAGAGAGTTATGTGCAGCATACTTTCTATGTAGTCATCTTCTTCACAGTTTGATCAAAATTTTGGTAATTGATCATTGATCCTCTAAATTGATGAAGGTTTTGAGTTACTCTTGATATAGAGGTGCTCTAACTTCAAGAGTAGCTTGTTCTTTTGGAGATTAATACTCTCCATCATAGAAACTAGTAATAAGAAAGTCATGTAAGAACTTCCTAGCTCTAGAAGTTGAGACTTATACTTTGGATTTACTACTATATAGAAGGGATTGTATCTTGAAATTATAGTGGTTTGGTATGCGTAGATGGGATAGTTCCATATCTCTCTACCTAAGAATGAAGAGTAGAGATCCTAGGTGGACTCATCTTCATAAAGAAATCAAGGCACGTTTATAGGCCAATTACTCAAGAGAGGATGGCCAAGAGACACAGAAAGGCAAAGTTTGGAGAAAGCAAACAAGGCAAGTCTATATTCCTGATCCCTCATAGAGAGAGACAAAGTTAAGTAGGAAGGAAATTTTTGCATTAGTAGACAAAGCAAGGTTGTTCTCCAATAGGGAGTGACTATATAACAAGGGAAGGTCTACAAGAAAGAAACATAGCTCCAAATGGAAAACAAGTTAAGAAACCATTTTCATGTTTTCATTCATAGGATATCATAAAACTTGACCAAGTAGGTCAAATGGAAAATGAATTGGTAGAGTGGAACAAAGTCATGCATAGAAGGGGTGAAAATTACCAAGTCAATTCAAATTTTAGAGCAAAAGGGTATGCACACGAAGAGAAATATGATTTTATTTCTCAATTAATGCAAACAATTCAACTCCATGTGCGAATATATTGGAATAGATAAATCAAAAGGGAATCCTTGCAAGCAAGATATTCTAAAAAAATGGTATATAAACCATGATTGACAAGGAGACAAATTCGTAAGAAGAATTTTTGACATTCATAAGTATAACTTTATGTGTGTCAAGGTCATTAACCAAAAAGAAGGAATTAGGACATAAGTTCCACTACATCCTTAAAAGGGACGGATTGTGTCTCATTGTGCAATGGAATCAAGAATAGATTAAAACTATAAGAGTTCTACCCATCAAGGAGAAAATAGAATATCCTCAATATGTATATGTAACATATATTTAGACAACAAGAAATAGTGATACCTATCTTACAAAGGGAATATGATGAGATTTTGGTCTTATGTAGAAGATAGTGGAACATTTACAAGAACGTAAGATGTTCACACTGATTATCTTCAGATTACATAATCTATTGAGATATAGATCAATATAATCGCATGACAAAAATGATCTTTATATAAAGTATCAGACTAAGAACATTAGATAGATTTTGAAAGAGAAGATGGAATCGGATAGATGTAGCTATAATGCATGGAGATAGTGAGTCCACTTCCTCATAAGGTTGTAGCATATATCCCATAACTCGTAATTACATATATGCCAAATAACTATTCTAAACATTTGTAAAAGAAAAGGGAGTTATTGGCAAAGAGGTAGTTGGTTCACATAGAGTGTCTTCATATTGCATCTCTGAAATGGAAGATCAACATAGTTTAAAGAATTTGTCTTCCTAATCCTCCATCTTAGGGTGTGGTTCAACCATCTCCTGCTTGTCCTTTCTTGAGTCTAACACGGACAGGGCCAAACTTTCCCCTTGCTAGGGGGAGTTCTCAGGGGCTAACAATCCCCCTAGTTGTGATCAAAGCTGCCATGGGGGTAGATGCTAAATGGAACGTTCCATGGAATATTCCTTATCAAAGTAGAAAATCATTCATTTTCCTTTGGTCACTTTAACCAGTCAAAGCCGCAAATGGGGATTATGTGAGCAGTGGTCACCCATGTTCTATTGCCCATGTATAGCCATCTAAAGAGGACCACATCTCCGCATTAGCCTATATATATATATATATATATATATATATATATATATATATATATATATATATATATATATATATATATATATATATATATATATATATATATATGACGTATTCACTAGCCTAGCTCTGTACTTAAGATAGAGTACTTCTTCCTTGTAACTCTCACTCTAGAGTTGTCTTGATCACCATTTAAGCTCTTCTTTGAGAGCACGTGAGTGGACAACAGTATCATCTTTGAACTTTTCGTTAGCATCAAGTTTCTGAAATTCTACTATATATATTATCTTCTCTACGACTGCTCTTGTGTTTTCTTGCGTAGCTCCTTTCTTAAAAGATTATCTCTAACATATGAAAAAGTGGTGAACGACTTCCTTTTCTCATCATCCTGTTAGGCCGCCGGATTGGAATATGTAATTTTATTTTTCAAAGTCGCACGCACCGAAAGGGCGTAGCGAATAGATGTAACTCTTTATTCGTTAATGAAAAGGCAAGTACAGCATTCGGTGAGAGCCAGAGGATCGCAAGACTGTCTGTTTGGGCGATTATGCTAGAGGCTGTGTTGCAAAGTTACAGAAATCTTGAGTATAGGTATTCTGTTTGTTGCGTCAAAATAATTAATCATTAACACAATATTGCTCTGGTTAACAATTAATAAGTCTGTGCGAATTCATCATCATTAACTCGCGTGTTAAACGTAGTGCATCGTGATAATCGCGTGTTAACTGTTAAAGTTGAATGTTAAACTGGGAAAAAATAATTATAGGGCCTTTGCAATATCAGACCCCTATCCATTCCCAAGAACCCAAAAAGAGATTAAAAGTGGCTTAAATGGAAGCGCTTTTAACACTGATGCCGTCTGTGGCAAGATGGAAATCAATTTGGAATAACCAATAAGAGTAGAGCAGTAATCAAGATAAGTAATGGAGAATAATAACTACTAGTTGAAGAAGTGATATATGTCGGTTACTTGTTCCAGTGAGTCCTACCTAAAGTATAGGAGAGATCAACATGCCTGGGTAGTCCCAAACTTATTAGGGACACCCCTGGGTGGTAGGACTATAGGCCAGTTAAATCCAGTTGCAGAAGGATCGGAGCCAATCAGTAGTGATTCTGATGCTAGTTCGGTAACCCATGACGAGATTCTGGTGAATTCTTGTGTGAGTCCGGTACTTTTTGGAGAAGGTACAGTGACTTCTGGGTGTACAGAGACGTAGTGCGGAGTGAGTTCTGCACCATCTAGTGCGAATTCAACTAGTTTTGGTGGCAAGTTTGCGGTACCGGGTGAGAACGTGTCCACTGATAGGGTAACTTGGTCCGGTGAGACTTTGGTGAGTTCATGTGGAAGTTCGGCATCACTCGGTGGCAATTTGAAGCTTTTTGGTGACACTGCGGTGCTGCCTATTGGACACTTATTGCGTTCACCACTTTTCGGTGCAGGTCTACCTAATTGACACTAAAGCTGAGGAAAGGTTACTAGATTTGGAGTTAAGTAAACGGTTTGACGATATTTTTGGACCAAAAGGTGAGCAAGCTGACCATACAGATTCGGAAGGTCAAGAGACATCCCCTCAACATTCGGGTAATAACAACAATACCAACAATAGCACCATGAGTGGCTCATAGCAACACCAACAAACACCGCCACAGCTGCAACCGCAATTTCAGTAGCAACAACAACAACAACCACAACCAATCGTTCCACCTCAATCGGTCCCAACCAGAGTGACCTATACAAAATTTGGTGGATTTCTGGGGGATGACCCCGATGCACATGTTCGCACATTCAAAATCAGTTACGCAGTGTTGAATCAGCCACCAGATCCGGCATACAAGGCCATCGTGTTTCAGGCCACGCTAGTTAATGAAGCAGCAAGATGGTTGATAGAATATGATATTAATCATTTCAGGAATTATGATGATGTGAGGGACGCGTTCTTGCAGAGGTTTTGTTTGAAGAAGAACCCTGTAGAAATTTTTTACTATTTGCAGAAAAATCGGCAGAAACCACACTAGAGTGTCCAGGAGTATGCAACACTATTCAGAACTCACTTGAGGCAGCTGCCCCTGGCGCATGCCAACCTTCCAGATGATGTCATAACACAATGGTTTATCAATGGCTTGAACCCACAGTTAAAACAAATCATGATCATTCGTTGTGTGGGCAGAATGACATTGGACGTTGTCATTGCAATGGCCTTGCAAATGGAGCACAAGGTTGGAGGCTTTATAGAGGATCTGGAATGGTTGAAACCAAGTAAGAACGTAACCAAGGATCCATCCAAACATGTGTACTGTACTAAGTGTAAGAATCCCGGTCACACCAGTTCCACATGTGCTCTCAACTAAATGTATTGTGCCATCTGTAACACGAGAGGGCACTCAACACAAACCTATGCACACAATGCAAAGGTGCAGGGTAGAACGGTAGTAAACGCCATAATACAAGAGCCAAGTCAGCCAGCAACCCATTATGTGCCGCCATAGTTGCGAACTGACCAGCAACAAGGATATAGGAACTATCGGGGTCAACGTAACAACAATTTCAATCCAAATCGATGGCAGGCAGGTACATCGGCGAAAGGTACCTCTCTCCCACCCCCTCGATGTCATTTTTGCGACGAAGTTGGCCATATTTGTGGATTTTGTAAAGAAGCTGTAGAATACGATAAAAGAAAGAAGGAAAGACAAAATTGGATGACAAATTTAGTGTATATTTCCCCAGTTGAGTCTCAAGCAGCCGGATCATGATGTCAACTTGGAAGATGCTGATGAAGTTTGCTCGAGGGAAGAATCTCATCAATCCGATGAGGACACAGTGAATGAGATCGCAACTTATATCATCAAGGAAGTGATTGCCACTGCTGAGGCTATGATCAAAGCTGTTGCGGAGAAAACTCAAAATGAAACTGAAATCGTGCTGGTGTCGAATGTTCTCCTCCCTCTTCCTCCACCCACTATCGCTTCGGAGCCTGTTGCAGTTCTTTCCGGTGGCCCTTCACCTATGGTTCGCGAGGCATCCACCCATCAGCTCTCTTCTCCAGATTACTCTCCGCCATCCTCCCCTCATTTGTGGACGGCCTCGTCATCACAATTTCCTCCTTCCCTTCCTCCTCTACCAGTAATGTTCACCGAATTGGAATCTATGGGTCACCTCCTTATACAGTTTTCCCCGCAATTGCCCATCCAAATGAAGTTAGCCACTGAGAATATTCGTCAAGAGTTGTAGAGTAAAGTAGATTTTCTTGAAGCAGATATTGCTCAAGAAGAAACCATTGTGGTCAAAGCAGAGAACCATGCCCTACACATCCAGCTCCAACAACTCCAAGCACAATTAACAGATAGGGACAATCTGATTGCTCAACGAGACGCAACAATTGTTGAACAGAAGGAAAAGAATGTCGTGCTCGCCACTCGTGATGAGGAAATCGTTCAATTGGAATAGTTGGTACAAGACAAAGAAGATGCTCCGGTTGCTCTCAGCAATCTATTGGAAGAAACTTGTGCGGATCTGGAGCTAGTGACACAGAAAGGACAAGAAATGGCTGATTTGGCTATGCAAAACACTGAAGAGCTCAAGATCATGTCTGCAGAACTCTTTCAGAAGAGTCGTGAACTGGAAGCACAGACGGGTATGACGATTCAGATCAAGAAAGAGTTAGTAGGTATAATGAAAGAGAGGGATGCTTTCTACAAAACTATCTAATATCAAGCTCAAGAATTGGAACGAAGAGAAAAGCAGTTAGGATTTCAGGCAGAGAGATTGTCTCATATTGATGCAGAGATCGCCGAAATCAAGCTGAGACGTGATGCGGCCTTAGCCAATGATTTTTATCTGCAGGAATTTGCAGATGCAGATAGAACTATTGATGAGTCAAGTCATTGCGGCTAGTTCGGTTTGGACTGATGCACAATTAGTCGAGCCGGATATTTTGAAGACTATGTTGGATTCCTTAAAGCAAAAGATCACAAGAACTTTTAAACTAGCCTGTTCTTTGTATATACAAGGCATTATTGATGAGGCTTGATTGTATTTTCCTTTTTGGGTTCGAGTCCACCATGCGTGCCAGTGTTAGGCCGCCAGATTGGAACATGTAATTTTATTTTTCAAAGTCGCACGCACCGAAAGGGCATAGCGAACAGATGTAACTCTTTATTCATCAATGAAAAGGCAAGTACAACATTTGGCGAGAGCCAAAGGATCGCCAGACTGTCTATCTAGGCGATTACGCCGGAGGCTGTGTTGCAGAGTTACAAAAATCTTGAGTATGGGTATTCTGTTTATTGCATTACAGTAATTAATCATTAACACACTATTGCTCTAGTTAACAAATAATAAGTCTGTGCAAATTCGTCGTCATTAACTCGTGTGTTAAACATATTGCGTCATGATAATCTTGAGTTGGAAGAGATCAACTTTTAAAATTGAATGTTAAAGTGGGAAAAATAAATTAAAGGGCCTCTGCACTGTCAGACCCCTATCCATTCCCAAGAACCCGAAAAGAGATTAAAAGTGGCTTAATGGGAAGCGCTTTTAACAATCCTTATGCTCGTTGAATGTATATGCAACTAGTTCATCATCATCTATGTGAAAACTTATGGATCCCAATGCATCGCTTACTTTCTTGATCTTCATGATATAGTCATTGACATTGCTACTAGGTTACATCCTCACACTTGAACTTCCCGAATAGTATTTTGAAAAATAAAAGATTATAAGAAATTGATACAGAATGATCAAGAAAATATGCTCACCACTCAAAGCTAACTAGCTCCTACACACATAAATTTGAGTGTGAGATATGTCTACTCAAAATATGAAGAAATTCCTGAACAACGTAGGGCAGATGGCTAAGCAAGGGGTCCATTAGCTTATTCAAATCGTACAAAATGATACCATACATGTACAAGGTGTGTTTATATGACTCTGAAAAGATCCCAACATGATATTAAGCTCTTTTCCTACAATGTAAGCTTTATCACATGAAAGTCTGATAGATGAGTGTTCTGAGAAGGATTAAGATTTGAACTTGAATATGAGTACTCATGCTCAGCGTTTTGCTTCATATTTCTCCTAGTTTCATCAATCCAAGAGGTTCATATGCTCCGAAGTTTGGAGGTTAATTTTCAGCGATTGCAACAGATGGAACAAGGATTGTGTTGTGAAAACAAAAAGGAACCGATATAATTTAATGGCATATTCTAGAAGGATAATGAGTAATAATATTGCTGCATTGGAGGGCATGAAACAATACTGACCTTCAAACTTCGGATTAGCATGAATTCACGGAATGGTAAAAAATTGTAGATGTTGCATTTTATCAACATACTGGAAGATATAGAAAATCAATAAGGACTCAAAGATATGCTCAACCTCTCTATATTCCATTGGCTTGATACACACATGAAAATTTGCTGCAATATTTTATCTTCAATCAACATATATGCATGCTATTTTTGAACAAAGAAATTTATTGTCAGAATTTGTGGGCAAGTCGTAAGCAATAACACTAAAAATACAGTAACAATACAAATTACAAGATGATCAATTCAAGATATAGACATCAGGATTCTTTTTTTGGGTGCCAACTTCTAATGCAAATCGCCTAAGGGTTCAGGTATGAACAATTATATTGGTTTAGAGGAAATTACATAACAATTTACCAAAACAGCACTCGAATATCCATGATCTCTGAGCATCTATAGAAAACCAGATATAGATAGCGAAAAGGAAATGGGAAGTCTTCATAAGGGTCACACTAACAAACCAGAGCAGGATATAGACAAAGGGATCGATGCTGATGTACAAAATGAGAGTTGTTCTGAAGGATCTAAGGAAGTTCAACTACAACGAATGTGTGCAATTTTGTCAAATGCGTATGAAAATTATAGACGCATTGATGTAACCTTCTTTACTTCAACTAAAGAACGAAACTACTGATGATATATCTACCAATGTTATTTCAAAATTTTCCATGAACTCGACATACAAAAGCTCTCCAGATACGTTTGTGTTCATTCAACCACATGCATGTCTTCTCTGGCAAGCTCGTTTAATTGAAGTTGTCTTGTGGTTCAAATCTCATTGCTAATTCTCTTGTGATCTTTGATTTAAAGGGTTCCCACTGAACATAAATGCTCACTTGACCTTTCTTAATGCAAACATCAAACTTTGGTAAAAGAAATTTGTGCTTCGTCATTTATGACCAAAACTTAAGTTTCTGACCGATTTTTCACTCTAAAGTTGTAACTATTTGGTTGACTGAGAAACTTCGAATGTCCCTTTTGTTCATTACAAGTCTTGAACTTCATTGTTTCACGGTTTGATGGAATATTAAAAAATCAAATCTTTTTTTCACTTGAATTTTTTGTGTTCCATTGGAGCAGAAGGGAATCAGAAATATATGAGAGAGATATGAGAGATATATGAGAAGAAAAGAACGTACATACGTGCACTATTTACTAATTTAATTTAATTCACCTCAAGTATGTTCTATACTTGATGTTTCTTCACCTTTCATCTTTTTTGCCTTTCAAGATGACCATGGAGGTTTTTTTTATAAAGGAATTTCAGCCTTAGCCTAATCTCCTAGATTTGTATCAAATAAAAGGAAAAGAAAAGTACAAGTGAAGGGGATTGGTGCCCACGGGACCCCCAAAGTCCCACAGAGCAGGGGTAGGTCTTATAGAGTTTAGATGGCATTACAAAGAAGGTTAATCACCCTTTTATCACTCTGATGTGGGGCCCACTTGAGTTTAAGCTTGTTCTTGATTGGAAGGAGCACTTTATGATGTGTGAAGGGGGGGGGGGGGGGATTTCTTATAGTTGGCGATTCTTTTACCATGGAGGAACATTCATTTCTCAATCAAAAACTCTTTGGGGGAGTGGCCAAAGTTATAAGCACATCTTTTCTGCCAGATCTGCCAAAGGACCTCCCTTCTGATGGCATTGTAGAGAGTCAATGAGCAACCGATTCCTTCTCCCAGGAGATCTTGTTTCTAGTTGATATGTTTTTGAAGTCTTATTTTCTTTGCGACAATCTCCAAGAGCCTCTTGGAGTTGGGAGAAGTAAAGAAGATGTGACCAACATCTTCAATGGATCCGCAATAGTACTTGCACCAGGGACACCCCCCACAAATTCTGCTAGCCTTTAGGTTAGACAGATTCCCCGATGAAGAATTACCATAAGAGTACAAACCTTTTTCATTCTATGAGAGGGTGCCAGATAGCCATGAACTCCATATGCCACCGTAGTCGCATCCATGACAGACACTTCTTATTGAGGTTGACCTGATAAGAAATGTTTCCTTTGATATTCGGGATTTTTTTAAGCAATTACCGTTATGCCATCTAAGATCCAGCGAGCATGGTGAGTCATGTCCCATGAGAAGATGGACTTTAGAGTGGGTCCTAGGTAAGACATCTGCTTTATAAAATATTCCATTCTTCATAGGTAATCCTGACACTAGGATCAATATCCTCCAAATTGATCCATTAGTTGGTGTCTTATTTCTAGAGATATTTCCATTTTTAGAAGCCCTTGTTCCACAGCTTTTTGGCACTTCAAATGTTCCAAGATTCCACATTCCTGATGCCATGGACCAAAAACCAGGTAGATTTATTCTATCTGATACAGACCACCCACTTTCAATCTTCCCTGATTCTTATGAAGCTTTTGACTTTATTCCAACTCTTCCATAGGGAGCCCACTAGATTCAAGCCTTTGAGGAAAACAGAGATCCCGAAAAATAAAAGGGTCAAAATGTCAAGATTTTTCCAATTTGCAAGTCCCACAAAAGTGAACACTTTCTTGTCTCTGAAGATCAATTTGGCCCATGAAGTCTCCCCATTGCACCATGCCCTAATCATCCATTTTGCTTCCACTTTGTTAGCCATGCACCCCATGCCCAAAATACCAAGGCCCCCACTATCCCTTTGGCTAGTGCGGATGGACCATTTGAGAGGACGCAAATGGTTGACAAAATGAGGAACGTGTTAATAACCATTGAACGACTCACAAGATTGATTTACATACCTCTTCAATAGTTTAACTTTATTTTGAGTCTTGCAAGGACCCAATTCCACCACTTCTCCAACGAGATACCAAAGCCCAAGGGAATCCCAAGAGGCTAGAACATTTGGCCTATGGGAATGTTTTGGCATCCATGCGCAAAGAGAAGGTGGGGTTGGATTCTGACAATATCTCTAAAAGCGATCTTTGAGTGGTTGATTTTGGATCTAGAGGCTTCCCAAAAAGTATCCAGCCACCTCCAAAATGTCTCCAGACTCGTACAATTGCTGTGGAAAAACGCATTCCACGTGTTGTTCCATGAGCCAACTAAGCCCTTCCATGGTGATGGCAAAGAGAAGGGCAGCCAACAGGCACCTTTTTCTAATTGATCTTTTTAATTTGTCCGCCTTTGAAAGTTGGCTATTAATGTTAATCTGAGTCGACACATTTACCAATAGGGTAAAGATCATCTTCATGAATATCTAGTTGCAACAGAGATCTTTAAGTGATTGCATTCTAGCTTGTCATAAGCTTTGTCAAAGTCGATCTCAAGGGAAAGCACATCTTGTCTTGACTCATCCACAAGGTTGAGACCTTCCCAAATATCAATTATGGCTCCAAAACTTGACTTGCGTTTGGCAAAACCCTTTTGGTCCTCACTTATCCAAGCTCTCAAATAGAAAGATATTTTTCTAGATATGACTTTAGCAATGATCTTATATCCCATTTGAAGCATCATGGTCGGATGCCATTTCTCAATTCTTTTCTTTTCCCCTTTTTGTGGATTAACTTGATGATGCCATTGTTGAGACTAGTCAAAGATGCACCAAACTCGAGGGCCTCTTACCATACCAAAGAAAGAGGGGTGGACATCACAAATTTGAAGGACGTAAAGAACTCATTAGTGAGCACGTCCAACCCCTAGCTTTTCCCATGCAAAAGGGCATCAATAACTTCAATTTTTCCTTCTCAAAAAGGGGATCAAGAAGGGATCGAAGGTTGTGTGGGATCCTATGAGAGGATACCCTAGAGATGGATGCCATGCACTCTCTTCTATGAAGGGAGAAGGGAGTCGAGATCCCAAAGAGTCTCATAAAATGTTCTTCAATAATTTTGATATTTTCTTCTTGTGTATTGCATACATCACCATTTGAGTCTAGCAATAGAGGGATCGATTTGCTATTTTGTTTCCTTTTAAGAATGATGCACATCTCTTTGGTGGGCTTATCAGCCTTGCTATCCCACCACCCCTTAAAGAATATTTACAAATTTTTCCTTTATATTTCTTCCTCGTATCTTAGTAGTGCTCTGATTCTTCGTAGACCTGTTTAAGGATTGAGATTTCTCTATGTTATTTCCTCCTCAAGTCTCTGGATTCTATGATATAGAGCTTTTATATGTCAACATTGAACAGTGTGGAGCATCTTCTTGGTTCTTATCATCATTTACTGTGACTTTTCAATTGTTCATCTCCAACTCTTGGCTAGGGATGAATATGTGGCGAATGCCCCCTTCCACACCTGCAATTTCTTGATGGATGGAGGGGGGAGAGAAAGAAATTGAGCACGCATGAAACCAAGGAGCCTTATGGGTTTTGTTGAGAGGTTGGAATGAGATAATGATGGGGTAGTGATCAAAGATGGTGAGGTCAATGCATTGCAAGAGGGAAGGACGACCTCACTAATGAATAATGCTCTGAGAAATGTAGCTTCTATCTACTCTAGCTTTGCTCAGGTCCTCACCTATTTGGAGATTTGACCACGAAAATCCATTTGAATCTTTGAATCAAGTGTAATCTAGTTTTGTCCCAAGTTTCCTTCTCACGACAATTGATGAAGTGGCCCTTTCCATTCCATCTATCCACAGAATCCTCCACTATATTGAAGTCAATGCAAATTAGCACATTTTGGGGGAGCAAGTCCAAGGAGGCCCAGGTGTCTTGTCTCTCCAACTCCCTGTTTGGGTGTACATCGAAACTTACATGCATCAAAAGGGGGCACCCAAGGAAATGGCAATTGATTGATGGCTCTGATCTTCAATGGAGTTCTCAAGCTTTTCAAACTAGAATTGAATTATACCAATTACCATCCCACCAAACCGCTAGGGGTCTGACGTCGAAATCCAGAAATGGATCGGGGAGACATGTCTAAGATGTTTCAGGAGGTCTTCTCCATCAATTTTAGTATCTTGAATATAGATAAATTTGGGGTTTAGGATAATATCATGAAGCCATTGGCCAATGATGGCCACTCTTGAGAGGTCAGTTAGCTCCCTAGCATTTAACAAGATGATGATAATTGTGGTAAGTTACCCTTTGTAGGAGGGGGCATTGTCCTCTCTCTTATTGGATTCATCTTTCATTTTTTCTAGGAGGGGGTCCTAACTTAGTAATTTGCTAGGTAAGTCAACAGGCTGTTTTGCCTTGCGGGAGGCCTACTGTTGGAATGAATAGGAAACCGTTTCCAGAATAGTCAATCCAATTATGGAACTTTCACTATCCATGTTTTGTTCATTACTAGTGGTAAGCTCTCTTGTTTGTTTGTAGTGTAGCCCTCGTGATTGGTTTCTTTGTTGTCAGGGATCTCTAGGGTTTTGTCGCAGGTGTCGATCTCAAACTAGTTCCTACCTAGGTAATCAAGTTCATTAATCTTCTTCAAGTTATTTGGGGGGTATTTGGAATACAGTTTCTCTCAAAAGTCAGCCTAGGGCTTCTTTTCCATCTTCTTCTAACTTCATTGAACCCGTCTAAGTCAGTTTCTGGGTTTTGGGAGCCCTTAACTTCCTCTTTGTTTGCCACGTGATTCAGTGTCCCATTGTTATTTTTAGGTTTTTTGGGTGCTTCTTGTTTTTGTTTTTGTTTTTATATGAGTTGGAACTCTTTAATCTTGTGGTCATGTTATCCACAAGAAAAGCATGCATTAGGTAGGTTTTTGTAATTAACATCTTGTTCCTAGACATCCGCTTCGCCTAGGTCCACTTTGATCTTTGATGGAAGTGGCGTGTTGAGGTTAGCCTCAACAGATATTTGAGGGTGCGACCGAGCGTTGAAAGAGGTGCCTCACACATTCATAAATGAGACCATCAACATCGCCCCACAAAGCCAAGGGCTCACAAATTGGAGATATGATGTCCCAGACGAAGTTGAACAAGAAGTATGGCAGGTTAGTGAGCTTGACCTAGAGAAGGTTGCAGAGAGATTTTGATTTGTCACGAATAAAATCAGGGGACCATCTACATAGGCACAAGGTTGCCTACCCGAGTTGCGAGGTTCCGACAATAAGGGTTTGAAATGCCATATTTTCATTCTCAAAGACTAGCAACATATGAATAGTTGATAGGAACTGACACTTGCTAACAATCAACCCACAGGGGGACCACTCTTTTTGAAGCCACTGGCACACAATTTTGAGCAGAGGTCTAGGGCCAAATACTTGTCCAACATGACATACTTTATTGAGATCTTCTTTCTTTGAAAGAATTGAAGCTCTACTAAGAGAGATCAAGGGAGGCTCAACACTCTCAGAGGCCCCATGAGCGACACAACATCCCCCTCCAAAATAGGGGCCAACTTACCAATCACCCCTTGGCTTGGGGCCAGCTTGCTTATCACGAAGGGGGGGGGGGCTGTCGAAGCCATGATAGGACCCTAACTCACACACCAGAGAAATACTTCCGCTATCCTAGAGATAGATTTTCATCCCCGTTTTGATTTCCAAGCCAAAACAACATTAAGTTCTCTTTTGAGTATAAAAGGGCAAGAAACACTTACGGAAGATCTTGAGCCACCAATCCAAAATTCCTTTGATCTCAAGTGTATCTCCCACCCTCACGAAGGCCTAGAGAACACCCCCATCATGGTCCAAAGCAATAGCAATAGACAGGCGCAAAAAGCTACCATTGCGAATCACGTAAGAGTGAAAAGGGAAACTCTCTTTTTGCTTCTACTCGTAACGGGAACTTCTCTTAAAATGATTTAACTGTGGACCTACAAGCTGCCATCACGAATAGCAAAAGATGCGCTGAACTCTGGAGATATTGAAAACAAATAGCGTGCGTATAGTTATGAGGACTTATTATTCTTCACTAAATGCGTAAGAAAAAAAGAAGAAATCGACATGGGAACTCGATTTGCAGCCAAAAACTTCATTTGGTTTATATGATACGAGTTCAAGTTTGTGAAGAAACTTCAGCTGGTACTATCTCCGATCAATTTTATTACGAATGTAATCATAGGCATGCACACCTTTAGGAATCTCACATAAGACAACTAAGTTTTACTAAGAGTAATCATTTCCTATGGCGAATATGATCTCATGAAAATCCAAAAATGGAGAATCCTAGAATGATCTCTAGAGATTGGGACTTAGAAAATTGGATTCTTTTGTGGTGGTGATTTCTTAAAAAGGGCAATACCTAGCTAGGTTCCCTTCGAAGAGACACCTCAAAGGATGGCTAGTGTGCTAGAAACCCTCAATGGCTAGTGAGCTAGAAAACAAGAAAAATAGGGACAAGTCCGTAAGGAACAAGAAGGGAAGAACGTAAAAGCAAGAAAAATAGGGACAAGTCCCTAAGGAACAAAGAACTCATCCTCTAGATATAATTATTATTTTCATCATCATTGGGAGACTATTAGACTCCTTAAGGGTAGTTGTGTCTGATCAATGGATTCGGGATAAAAGTATCAACCCAAGCCTCATCTATCTCTAAGAGATCAAATTTGAGGGTGTTGAGCTTGAAAAGAGGCTTAAAAGTATTTTGGTGTTTCACTTACAGTTCATTACCCATCACCATCATGTAAGTGGAAACACGGCCTTATGCCTCAGGCTGATTTGGCACACCTCTTGGTGGAGACATTGGTGGATCCAAACCCCCTCTGACTTGCTACTTCATTTAAGGTCCCTCGCATGTTCCGTGTGTATTCAACAAATGCATCTAATCTAGACATGAAAAGACTCATTACATGGAATATTTGGGACTCCATTATGTTTGCGGTCATTTTGCGTGGGGACTTTGATAGGCTAGAAATTCAATTTCATAGATGGAAACAAAAGGGGAAAATTATTGATGGTTTTAAGAGACATTTTGTGGGACCCTATCAAGATCCACCATGACCTAGTGAAAGTCAAAGATGAGTATGGATTCTCTTGGTCAAACCTCTAGTTCGGGAATGATTTGCAAAAATCTAGACCTCACAGAAGCTTAATTACAAAACTTATCATTGACAAACTTGGTCCCACATCGCTCTCTCGATGTATGAAGTTAGTTTTGTTTGACCACGATCATGTTGTGTTTACTTTCAAGCAACATACTCCATATAGGAAAGATCCTTGGTTTCATGTTGATACTATTAACCCCCATCCTCTATTACTTCAGTAAATGATCACCTTTCTAATAAATGTTGGAAATCGGTTGTTGAGAAAACGCAATATCTGATTAACAAGACCAAAAGGAGATTCAAAGAATTGTAGTGTGAGAAGGAAAATTTTTATTATCGGCTCTGATGCCTTGAGTAGAAGTAAAGAAAAGAAATTCACACCTTTAGCTAAGACTCAAAGAAATTATAAGTAAACATACATACGGGGAGGAAATTGAAAGAAACAATCTCCAAATTTGTTTTAAAGATTATGGGTCTAAAAAAGCAAATAAAGTGATTAAAGAAATGTGTAAACTCTTGAAGAAGTAGCAAATGGAGAAGTCATGTATATATCATCGGGTGTAATGCGTGATTGATGAAGAGAATATTGAACTAATTACCAACAATTTAACTAAAATCCTAGGCATGTCCAACCAAATATTTTCTATAAGGAGTGGTTACATGGCTTCCATCTTGAAATTTAGGAGAAAAAATCCACAAAAGATTATGCATGTTTTTATTGCCCCCATTAGTAATACAAAAATTGTCAAAGCTATTGATTCTCTACCCAATGGTAAAAATAGGGGCTTGGAAGTCCTCATCAATGAGTTTTTCAAGACATTCAAGAGTGCTATAGTGAACCCTTCGGGTATCATCTTGCATGAAGCCATAAACGTTGACGCTTTGCCGAGCTTTTTATTCACACATATAGTATTTAAAGAATCATTTAAAGTTTGATTTCTCTTTATCGTCCAAATATCATGATCAAAAGAAGAGTGATCAATTGAAAATCCATTTAATTTGTTGTTTTCTCTGAGAATAATATGTATTGTTCTCACCTTTCCCTTCCTTATATGGAGAAATATTGAGATTATTTATATTCGGAGAAAATTCTGTGACTGATGGACTATCATTGGTACATGCATCACGCACTTCTTTTACATCAAACGTGGAGTGAATTTTATATGAATCACGCAAATGATTTCCCTCTTAATCTGTTCTTTGTTAATTGGTTTTTGTTGTCCCATGGATTTTGAGATATTGTTTTGATTTGTGTTATGATCATGTCACATACATAACCGCTACATTCTGTTATAGGCGAGTACTTGAATTGATGTCGTTTGTATCTAAGAACTTGTCTTACCAACTTTTTTCTTTGTAACAACACTCCACTCAGTTTTTATGCCATTGTACGAATAATTATTCTCCATAATTGGTTCAAATTCCTTTATGATGGATTGCTCAATCGTCTTTAGAAAGTATAAGACTTTATGGGAGTGGAGGCTCGTTTGATCTCTCTGAGGTAACTCTAAAAACTTCTCTTTGAATTCTTATCAAGCTCAACATGTGATGATCCAGGATAACACACACTACAACATATCAAGGGCATACCGACGTTGCCCATACCGACGGTCACGCCTCGGCGTCGGTATGACCGTTGAAAATGCTTGAAAAACCACGGATGCAATACTGACGGTCATTTAATCATCGGTATATAGGCATCGGTATGAGCGCCGGTATAGGCATCAGTACTTTACTATAAATTACTGACGCTTATACCGACGCTTATACCGACGCTTATACTGGCGCTCATACCGACGCTTATACCAAGGCAATGTTTTAACCGGGCCTGAGAGCAAAAATTCGACATTTGCTTGCATTTTGAACCAAAGTTTGCTACTGTCGAGTTTGCATGCACGAACTACATTCTGCACCTATTGTGTACACACATCTCTCTCTTTCTCACTCTTTCTCTCTCTTTCTCTCTCTCTCTCTCTCTCTCTCTCTCTCTCTCTTTCTCTACATCTCTATTTCTCTAGATCTGAAATTTTTGTAAGAGTTGCACATACTGTAGCACCCTTTCTCTTTCTTTGTGTTTTCCATTTTCTAATTTCTCTTCTCTTTTGTTTTGCAGGAGCTTTTTGGCATCAAATCTTTGGAATTCGACAAAGGGCAACATTAATTGGACCTTGAGGACAGTGATCTAAACAATCACATCGATGTAAGTGATTGTTTTGTTTTCGATTGATATAGAGTGAGATAGAGAGAGAGAGATGAAAGAAAGAGAGAAATCTAGAGAAACATAGAGAGAGAGAGAGAGAAAGAAAGAGAGAGAGATGAAAGAGAAAGATAGAGAGAGAGTGAAAGAGAGAGAGATGAAAGAGAGAGAGAGAGATGAAATAGAAAGAGAATGAGATAGAGAGATAGATGCATACATACATACACACACATATGCATACACATACTCACATACATATTACATGCACACATGCATATTACATACACACTCACATACATATTACATACACACATGCATATACATACACATACATATTACATACTCACATGCATACACACATATACATACATACATGCATATTATATACAAACATGCATATTACATACACACATGCATATTAGATACACACATGCATATACATACACACACATATTCATTCTCATACTCACATACATACATACATGTATACACACACATACATACACACATGTACACACACACATGTATACATACACACATGCATATGCATACATACATACACACATATTTGCATGTACAAACACACATACATACATAAACACATGCATATTACATACACACTCACATATGTATACACACACATATGTGCATACACACATGCATATGCATACATACATACACACACATATGCATGTGCACACACACATACATACATACACACACACATATATATACACACTCACATATGTATACACACTCACATATGTATACACACACATGAATACATGCACATACACATACACACACATCACATATACATACACACATACACACATATACATGTTTTAGGGTTAGGGTTTTAGGATTAGGGTTAATGAATTTCTCTTTTCTTTTGTTTTGCAGGAGATTTTTGGCATCAGTTCTTTGGAATTCGAGGAAGGAAACATTAAGTGGACTTTGACGACAAAGCTCCAAACAATTACATGGATGTAAGTGATTGTTTTGTTTTCAATTGATATAGAGTGAGAGAGAGAGAGATGAAAGAAAGAGAGAGATACATACACACATATTTGATTGTACCCACACATACATACATACACACATGCATACTACATACACACACACATATAAATACACACTCACATATGTATACACGCACATATGTGCATACACACATGCATATGCATACATACATACACACACATACGCATGTACACACACACATACATACATACATACACATATGCATATTACATACACATGCACATATATATACACATTCACATATAACAGCGAGTCGTAACAAACGAGAACTATGTCGTAAAAAGAGAACACTCTCGTCAAAAATTACATGTTTTCACCTCATTTTTGGAATTCCTTTACACCAGTATACATATATTACAAAAATGAGGTGAAAACAGGTAATTTTTGACATTTTTTGTCATTTTCTCAAAAAAAAATGAGCTCAAAATGTAGTCAAATTTCACTATATTAGGCATTGACGTCTCCCAAAATGTATATGACAAGACATTGACATCTCCAAAATCTATATGATAAGACATTGACATGTCTAAAATATATATAAGAATGTAGAAATCAATAGTTTTTACACAAAAATAACATTTTAGACATATCTTTAATGGGTGGATATCTGATTGTTATTCAAAATTGCTACAAAACATGGTTTCATTAACCAAACTACTTTGAGGCATTTACATAAGCACTAAAAATGTCTGAGAGCTTCAATGCAACTCACAACTTTGTCGATCTATGTCTACACCCTCATCATCTGATGCACTTGATTCAATCTCATACTGTTGAGAGCTCTCTTCTTCTTCTTCAATATCCACAAGAGCTCTATCTTCATCCACGTACATACCAAATTCTGCAGGATCATGCACAACTCTTCTTGTTTTCCTATGATTTCCTGTACCACATACATCTGGAAGCTTTTGTTTTATCATGTTGATGGTTGCTTTCCTCAAGTGACCAGTTTTTGTCAAGGAAAAATCATAAACAAGAATATCTACATCATCCATTTTAAGAGTGGATGTGCTTCGAATATTCTTTTTCCTTTTTGAACCTATTCGTTTAGTATCACACACCATTTCTAAGTTATATTTACCTGTGAATGCATTACTACTTTTAGTGTAATACCAATGCACCATCATAGCCTCTATTCTTCTCTGATCAATATCTTTAGTTATCTCTAAAACCTTTGCAATCCAAAATGGTCTGGTAGCCTAATCACCATCAGCAAGTACTGCAATAAGCGTTCCAACATTTATCTCTATTAAATTTCCTTGCCATCTTGCTTCTGCCTGTTTTGTCATCCTTGGGCCTACATAAATATTTCTTTCTGGTGGATGTATAAAACTTTGAAGTGCATCTGCATTACATGCTTGGGCCACATTCACGGATCTTTGTGTACAAAAATCCCATGTGAATGGAACATCAACTGGCCAGTGACCTGCAATTGTATACTGTATAATCTCTTCTTGATGATTGAAAAAGTCCTCCCACCAAGATACATCTTGATCTCCAGCATATTTTTTTGCACGCTCAATATGTCTCTTCTTTTCAATGAGTGCATGCATCCAGCTTTTACTTTGATCAACCACACTTCCATATCTTTCTGTATTGTTTTTATCTTCATATGGTGATTTTTCTGCACCATACACTGTTACAGTAGACAAATTAGGCACTTGCAATAACAATCTGCATCCCTCTTTAGGCTCCCACCCAAGAGAAGATGAATACTGCTTTGCAAATAAAAGGGTTATTTCATCAACCCTCCTCATCAAGAATACATGGTTGAAACTAATATTGTGCAATGGAGCCAAAACCTTAGCACTGTTATCAAGGCCCATTGAGCAAAAGTGCTTAAAGTCATAAATCTGTGTGAGGTGTTGAACTTCTGGTTTTGGAGTATATGCTTCTGAAATCAGCTCAGATAAAATCGGAAGAGTAAAAGCATTGTTACGTGCCAACTTCTTAGAGAAAGTACTGAACATTTGATCAATGTGATCATGAGTGTGGCCAACCAGAAGAAAATTTACCTTAACCTTCTGAAATACCTGTTTTTCAACAAGCATGCTTAAATATCCAAAGACTGTAGAATTTTTATTCTCTCTTGCAGTATTATCTAGTTGCAAATATAGAGTTGGTGGCAAAAGACCCTTCCATGATTGCAAAACATGATGAATGACAGTAACTGTAAGGTTTGGATCATTATGCACATTCGGATATGTGAAGAAAACCTTGGACATTACAGTTCCATTGTATACCAAAGCACCAACCAAATGCATTTGCACAAGGACTTCATGTCCAATGTCCTTAGGGATTCGATAAAAATGTGGCAAACAAGTTTTTTTTTGATCCATACCATCGATCAACAAACACATATAACGCTCCGGATTTCTGAGTGCCTTACTTCGATGATGAATTGCTTTCTTTCTCTCTAATGCTTGAATGTCACGATGGTTGTTAAGAAGGTTTTTAAAATTATGCTTTTCCTGTGGTGTTGTAGCCGCTTTTTCCATGTTTTTCAAAGTGGCGCAAACTGAACATTCACCCATTCTAACTTTACGAGGAATAGAAACATTGTTAAACTCTTCCTTTCATAATCGAGTAAAGTGACGATACAACACATACTTCTCATTTCTATTTTCCATGTCTTGTCTATATATTTGAAATACCTCTCGACGAGTAAAGTTATCTGACAAGTGCAACCTTCCAGTTGTAGGCATAACTTCACAATGCAAGCTAAAATAGTTCATCATCCAATTCATTGCATGACGTCCAACAGATCCTTTGGTCCCAACATGGAACGTATCCAAAATGAGATCCCCATTCAAAAACCCTTGTTGAACCCTATGTATTCTAAAATTTCCTACACCCATTGCAATTTTAAATGCAGCCCTACAGCATGGCATCCCTTGAGTAAAGAAATATTCAAAACCAACACGCGTTACTGACATGTTATCCTCAATCATTTGCATGCAAGAAACAAGGTATATATCTTGCCTTTCACTATCTAAATGGAGGAATTTTTCTCTTATGTGCTTTAGTTTCTTCATTCCTAAATTATACAAACATTTCAAACCACAACAATGCTTCACAATATCCAATGCAATCTGTCTATCTGAAGTAAGAAATTTAAATCTTTTTCGACTTACTTCACGAGACCTTCTTTTAAATCG
The DNA here is from genome assembly GCA_020310875.1 of Ceratopteris richardii. Classification (NCBI taxonomy): domain Eukaryota; kingdom Viridiplantae; phylum Streptophyta; class Polypodiopsida; order Polypodiales; family Pteridaceae; genus Ceratopteris; species Ceratopteris richardii. The sequence continues at coordinate 79,441,936 of CM035411.1, forward strand.
TAGATTGAGCTTGCTTTGCTTTTTTGTTGCTCCACATGCACTTGAGTCAGAAGGGAGATCAATGGTTGGATCAGATGGGAGATCAAGAGGTGCATTTGGTTGAGCAGCATTGCACTGTGAATTGGATAACTTAAATGACTCAACAGAAAACATGGAATCATGAGCATGTTCTAAATCATAGGGATCATCACTTCTCTGGAAAGGCTCAACTGAGAACAATGAATCAATATGAGCAGAGGAAGCTGATGCCCAAGCATCCACTGAAAAGATTGAGCTCATCTTCACTGAGTTCACAGAAGACTGAAGATGAATGACCTTTTTAAATAAGTAGAAATCCGAGATCAAGTGAAGATGTCACATCAAATGTCACATCAAGAAGATATGAAATCAAAAGCTTATTAAAGTACATTAAATAACATTAAACATCAAATTACATCAAATCACTTAATTACTCAAATATACACTAATAAGGAAACCAAAGATTTGATTCACTTTTCATTCAAATGAGAAACACAGTTGATTTCTAACTACATATGAGTCATTGAGTCTAAGCATTGTGAATGAATCAAAATATATCCAAGTTGAGTTCCAACAGGAATATATAATAAAATTGTTTGGAGAAATTTTACAAGAAGAGATTTTACAACTGGAATATATCCAAGTTGAGTTCCAACTGGAATATGCTATGCCATTGAACCCTATACAAGAAGCAATTTTACATTTCGTTAAGATTTCAAGGATTAGGTTTTATTGTGGTCTTGGCTAGATATCAAAGAGGTAGATGAAAGTATATTAAAAAAGAATTATGTGTAAAAGAGGTACACAGAATGTTTATCCATACATTGATTTTCCATTTCAACATTGTGTTACAAGATAAATGTGAATATGAACTAAAGTGTGTGGAGGATAACACTATAAAGATGTCATTAATCTCACAACTTAGACCTGATTTTCTCCCAAGCAACAGACTCTAAGAAAGAACTTCTACATGAGATTAGAAATCCTCATGTACATACCATATTGTTGCCATTGAAGCTTAATTTCCATGCAAATGTATATAAATAGTTGCAAGGTTCTGTACTTGAATGTTTATTCATACATTGATTTTCCATTTCAACAGTGAGTTACAAGATAAATGTGAATATGAACTAAAGTGAGGAGGGTAATACTATAAAGATGTCATTAGTCTCCCACAGTTAACACAACTTTGACTTGATTTTCTCCCAAGAAAGAGATTCTAAGAAACAAATCTCTACATGAGTTTAGACATCCTCATGGACATACCATACTCTTGCCATTGAAATGTAATTTCTATGCATATGTATATAAATAGTTGCAAGGGTCTATGAATATTTCATAAAAGTGGCTCTGAAACAGCCTATTACTGTGCGTGCTATTCCCTGGTTAGATAAGTTGACAGATTTAGTTAGCAACTGGACTCATTCAGTTAGATCCAGTTAGTCTCTGGTTCAAATTACCCAATTGCCTATAAATACCAGAGGAGGAGATCATTCGCATTTTCAAAATCCACGAGCAAGAGAGAGCAGCAGAGCACAGACAGCCATGGAGCACAGAGCTCAGCATACCAGCAAGCCAAGTCAAATGGAGAAGAAGAATGTTGGCAAAAGTACCAAGAGGTAGACAAAATAATACCATAAATAAAGATTCCAAAAAGATTCCCTCTGTATGTCTGTGTAAAAAGTCTGATTTCTAGGTATTTATTTTTCTGACCTCTAGAAATATGGATCCAAAGAATGTATAGCTCGATGCCTGGCATCGACTTTAAGGTGTAAGTCGATGCCAGGCATCGACTTAGGATTGCATGTCGATGCCAGGCATCGACTTGCAGGTGCAAGTCGATGCCAGGCATCGACTTGCAGGTGCAAGTCGATGCCAGGCATCGACCTTTGGGCCCAAGTCGATGCCTGGCATCGACTTGCACCTGCAAGTCGATGCCTGGCATCGACTTGCAGCCTCAAGTCGATGCCTGGCATCGACTTGGGTCTCCAAGTCGATGCCAGGCATCGACTTGCACCGACAAGTCGATGCCTGGCATCGATTTACACCTGAAAGTCGATGCCAGGCATCGACTTGGGCCCAGAAGTCGATGCCAAGCATCGACTTGCCGGCATCAACATGCATTGAGAAGTCGATGCCAGGCATCGACTTTAGGGTGCAAAGTCGCTGCTTGGCATCGACTTTTGGGCCCAAGTCGATGCTTGGCATCGACTTTTGGGCCCAAGTCGATGCCAGGCATCGTCTTTGTGTGCAAGTCGATGCCAGGCATCGACTTGAGGGTAAAAGTCGATGCCAGGCATCGACTTGGCCCAAAAGTCGATGCCAAGCATCGACTTGGGCCCAAAAGTCGATGCCAAGCATCGACTCTTGCACCCCCAAGTCGATGCCTGGCATCGACTTTCACCCTCAAATCGATGCCTGGCATGGACTTGGGCCTTTGAAAACCACATCTACGTTTGATATGATATTTCCAAGTGCCTTCAGGGATGCGGAGTACAAGGATGAAAGGCCCATCAAGAAGCTCAGAGTCACCATGGGCTCTGTTGACCAGCAACGTGACAAAGGCATTGGTCACCAAGCAAAAGCAAAGAAAATTATTGCACCATTATCCTCTGAGAAGGCCAGCAACCCACTAGGAATATCCTCAGGTGGACAGAGTAGCATAAAAATTCCTGAGGAGGATCCAAATATGAGGGAAAGGTCTAGGGAGAGGGAGGTCATGAGGACAGATCGTCCACTTCGGGACATGTCAAATCTAGAGTGGTGCCTCCAGTACGTTGAAGAGAAGAATGCAGTCCTCCTTGTGTTCGCAGGGGCTTATGGCAGAGGAAAGATCACGACAACACAAGGTTTTCAATATGGCCTTGTTTACAAACTAGATTATGAAGATGAAGATTCTGACAACCTGCTTTTCTTGGTGGAGACATCGAAGGGATTAAGAAATGTCATTTGCAAGATGGAATTCTTGTGCCCAGAGTGCTGTGTTCCAGAAGGGCTAGCTCAGATATGCAGAGACTCAGTGAATTTCATCAAAGACCTGATGCCATGGATCGAGGGCAATATCATGCCAGCACAACAGAAGAAGACGACCCCTGTAAAGGCAAGGGGTAAGCCGAGCGTGCAGAAAAAGCTTCAAAAGAAAAAGAAGAGAATTTCAGAAGAGGAGTCTTCTGACTCAAGCTCTAGCTCTGAGGATATTATTGTTGCACCTGGTGGAGAGCTTGCCTCGGGTGTTCTTGGTACTGAGTAGAACAAGATGAGGGAGGATATAGCTAAAAGAAAAATTGTGAAGAAGGGGCAGTTGTTCCACCTTCCAATCAATATCATCCACAGGCCACCTATAGATCCAGTCACAGGGAGGAGGCCCCTTGAGATCAGGGAGCCACACAATTTGCATGTGTAGAATCTTAAGAAGAAAATGAGAATAAATCCTCATGCTACTGTTGTGCCATTCCTTGTCATGGTGGATCCGAATGAGTGCAGCTCTGTGGAAGAGTTCAATGACGGTTTATTTGAGGAGTATACTTATTATGTGATTGGAGGTTCACACTCTGCAGAGGCCCGTAGACAGCTAGTGAAGGAGCACCCTACCACTTTTTTCTTTAGGTATGCAGAGTGTAAGATATATGCTGGTCTTACAACTGAGGAAGCCAAGCTTCTTGCTTGGGATCACACCAATGACAATGACTACAGGCAAAAAATGTCCTCCATAGAGAGAATTCGGTTCTTCCACCATGAATATGAAGATTGTCTTGTTAAGGAAGCTGGAAGAATACATCCCAATCTACGAAAGCAATGCCTTATTGAGGTTGGAATTGCACTGGATGAGAATACAAAGTCTGATGCCTTGAGGAAATATGATCCATGGTTTCAACTGGCATTCAGAACAGGTGAGATCTGGGATCTACAGGATAGAATTTTCACAATGTGGGAGAACAGGGAAGTCAAGGGCCAGAAGCAACGAAAGTCGAGGCCAGACCCACAGGTTGATCTGAAGGGAAAGGGAAGGAAAGCTGACCTCTCAATTGAAGAGGCTCCCGAGGACATGAAGCTGACACCATGGAGGGCCCTTCAAGGAATCAAGGATGATACATTGATCATATCAACTTTGTCGAGGGTAATCTCCAAGGACTTAAGCCTGGAGGAGATGGTGACTGAGCTCAATAAGTATGTATATTATTCTCAGATCCTTTTTCCCTCCTCCCATGTTTCTATTCTCACCTAGTCTCTTTTTAATTTCTGTGACTGTAGTCATTAAGTTTACATGAAGATTCAGGAGGTCATGATGAAGAGGCTGGGTTGCTTTTCTTGGACAGAGGTCCAAAGAGACTATCCAACCACATCATCCTACAAAGCTTTATCAGAATATTTCATCCTTTTCCGTGATTGGGTAGGTTCTGTTTCTGAGGTTGTGCCTGGTTTGCCATTAGGTTAGATGCCTTGATTCACCAAACAAATTTAATGCCAGGCTTTTAGTACGAACTCGATGCCTGGCATCGACTCACGGCTAAAGTCGATGCCTGGCATCGACCTGCAGCCAAAAGTCGATGCCTGGCATCGACCTGCAGCCAAAAGTCGATGCCTGGCATCGACCTGCAGCCAAAAGTCGATGCCTGGCATCGACTTGGGGGCATAAGTCAATGCCCGGCATCGACCTACAGCATAAGTCGATGCCTGGCATCGACCTCGTGGCATATGTGGATGCCATGCATCGACTAATGTCCCAAAGTCGATGCCAGGCATCGACTTTCAGTAGAAAGTCGATGCCTGGCATCTACCCCCACATGAAATCGATGCCATTCATCGCTTCCTTATGTTCTGCTTGCTGTATTGAAGAGCTCATTTAGTTGTCTTTCCACTTTTTTCTACAGAAACCAAAGAAAAGTAAGTGTGCGGAGCTACTAGATGATTGCCCCCCTGCATTCCTGGCTCACATTCAAAGAGCAAGGCATGAGAAATCTAGGCTGAAAGCCAAAGAGATGGATTTTGATGATGAACCTGATCTTAAATGCTTCTCCAATCCCCTAGACCCCCTTAGGCCTGTATATTACAATGTATACTGTAGTGATGTAAATAATATTTGTTCTGTTGTGCCTAGAAAACATTTCTCTGTTCTCATAGCGGACATACCCTATGGATTTAGGATGTTGGGATCAGTTAATGATGATGAACCCTTCAAACATCCTCAGATTCGGAAGATGGTCACTGATTTTGCAGAGTTGACTATGTCTCCTCTTTGGAGGATAGTAATTTTCCATAGCAGAGACCAGTCCTTCTCTGTTTCAACTGCTCTGAAGGCAAGATGTCATGCTATGGAGTGCCTCACGTGGTAAGTAATCTTCTTTCTATCTCCGTGGCTTTAATGATGCTCTCTGTGACTCATAGTTCTTGTTTGCAGGGTGAAGACAAATGTAAATCACACTCCTTTGCATAGGTTTGTGAGCGCCACTGAATGCATTACAGTTGGCTATTATGATGAAGTAAGCAAAAGGAGAGTCAGGGAGCATTGCAATGAGAATGGGATCTCAAATGTGCTCATGTTCCCAGCCGTTACCAAGAAACTTCGTCATGTAGCTGGGGACATGACATTGGTTAACCCGTATCAGAAGCCACAAAAACTCATAATGAGATTGCTTCAGCTATTCTCCAATGATGATGACTGGGTCCTAGACCTTTTTTCGGGCACAGGTAATTTCAATTTTCACAGTTTTCATTAGTCATGGTTGATTGGCACCTCTAAGTGGTTTTCTGCTATTTCAGGAACGACTCTGGCTTGCTCCTTAAAGATGTTCAGGCACTGCATAGCTGTGGAGAAGGATGATGCTCAAGTGAGCTTTATTAAAATGAGAATGAATGGGCTGAATGAATGCCCAGATGAAGACCAAGAGGTTGGAAGGAAGCACATTGCAGATACGGAGAGATTCCAACCAGCTTCAAGGGAGCCTGTTCCCCCACTTGCAGATGAACCGGGGGACATGGCTGACCTTGAAGAGCCAATCTTGGAGCAAGAGAGGCAAGATAGGTGTTCTAATGTTCCAGAGGATCCGAATATCCTTGAGCCTGAGGAAAGCTATGATCAGCTTCTATTGTAGATTCACATTACTCTTGTAGAACACATGAAATGTAAAAGATCATTTTAATGGAAATATTATTTGGAGTTCTTCTTCCACTTTGTGTTCAGCTTGATTTATCTTGAGCATTTCTCTGATCATGTGTGAATGTTTTTTAGTATAATTTTGTTGAATATTATCTTCTCGTGGGAATGCTTTTGTGAAATGTATTTCATATTCTGTTAATATGGCCAGGCATTCAATGGGGATCTTAACCATACAAAGGTGATGATCTTAATTGCCTTGTTAAAATGCTCTGATTTTTGCAACACATGTACTCTAATTTTCGAGTAACTTTTAATTAGATATTATCTGTGCTTGTTGAGGTTATAGATGTAATGAAGGAGCTTCACGAATTCTTACTTGTACCTTTTCAACTCTAATCTATTGTCCAAGATCATGATGTGGGATTCTTGGTCATGCTCAACAACTAGTTTTCATGGCAGCAAGAATTTTAGTATATCTATCTTGACTACTTGGGATATGAGATCAAGCTTCTAGTGACAATATTTACAAGCAAGACTCATGATGCTTTCTAGATATTGTAAAATGCCCACTTTTTTGCTTCATATAATGGTCTTTAGGTAAAAAGAAAAAGAGAACATGTCTTTGTTCTCCTTTGTTGTGACTCAGTGTTATATGTATACACACACATGCATACATGAACATACACATACACACACACCACATATACATACACACATATACATGTTTTAGGGTTAGGGTTCTCTTTCTCTCTCTCTCTCTCTCTCTCTCTCTCTCTCTCTCTCTCTCTCTCTCTCTCTCTCTCTCTCTCTCCCTATACACACATCTCTCTCTCACTGTCTCTCTTTCTCTATGTCTTCTATTTTTTAATTTCTTTTTTCTTTTGTTTTGGTAGGAGCTTTTTGGCATCGATTCTTTGGAATTCGAAAAGAGACGACATCCATTGGGCTTTGAAGAGAGCGATAAAAAGAATTACATCGATGTAAGTGGTTGTTTTGTTCTTTTTTATAAATAGAGAGACAGAGAGAGAGCGAGAGAGAGAGAGAGAGAGAGAGAGAGAGAGAGAGAGAGATGAAAGAGAGAGAATAAGAGAGAGAGAGAGAGAGTGAGAGAGAGATGAGAGAGAGATGAAAGAGAGAGAGAATGAGAGAGAGAGGGAGAGAGAGAGAGAGAGAGATAGAGATAGAGAGAGAGAGAGAGAGATGAAAGAGAGAGAATAAGAGAGAGAGAGAGAGATGAAAGAGAGAGAGATGAAAGAGAGAGAGAATGAGAGAGAGAGAGATGAAAGAGAGAGATAATAATAGAGAGAGAGAAAGAGAGAGAGAGAGGGAGAGAGACATGAAAGAGAGAGAGAGAGAGATATAGATAGATAGAAAGAGAGAGACATAGAGATACATACACACACATGCATACATATTTCATACACATATGCATATGCATACATACACACACACATATACATGTTTTTGGGTTAGGGTTTTAGGATTAGGATTTTTGATGTTTACACATATACACACATAATACATACACACATGCACACATATACACATGCATACATACATACACATACACACACATCAAATATACATACACACATATGCATGTTTTAGGGTTAGGGTTTTAGGATTAGGGTTTTGTGCTTTTACATATATACACACATGCATACACACATATACACATATAAACACATAAGACATATACACATACACACACATACACATACACACACACAAAGACACACACACACACATACATACATACATACATACACACACACATAGATATATACACACATGCATACATACAAACACACATATTCATGTTTTAGGGTTAGGGTTTTAAGATAAGGTTTTTTGGCTTTTACTTATATACACATATGCATACTCATATACATGTTTTAGGTCTAGGTCTTCAGGATTAGGGTTTTAGGGTTTTTACATAGATACACATATGCATACACACACATACACACACATATACACACATACATATATATATATATATATATATATATATATATATATATATATATATATATATATATATATATATATATATATTCACATACACATATATATACACAAAAAAACACACATACACATGTTTTAGGTCTAGGTCATTAGGATTAGGGTTCTAGGGTTTTTAAAAATTCATACAAATATTTACACATATACAAATATACACACATATACATGTGTTCTGATTTTTGTTTATAAATATCACGTCAATGTGTCTCATTTCTTTGTACATGGTTCATGATTGATTTCTCCCATGTCTTTTGTATTTGACAGTATGTTTTGCTTTAAATCATGTTTCTGTTGCCTGTCATACATGTCACATGTTCTCCGGTTTTTCTTGGGCAGAGTGTATTGTCTTTTTCTACACAGCAGCATGGGAATGTTGTTGTAGCAAGAGACAACATACTCTGCCAAAAAACATTTTGCAGATATGGTCATCGGTATAGGCGACGGTATCCCCAGGCAAATACCGATGCTTATACCGATTATTCTGCCCAGGGGCATATCGTCGCTTATACCGTCGTGTATACCGATGCATATACCGATGCTTATACCGATGCTTATACCGATGCTCATACCGAGGCTTATACCGGCCCTTTGATTCCGACGCCTACACCGACCCTTACACCGGCATCGGGGCAAAATTGCACCCGTTCATTTTCCTCGGTAGAAGCCTCAGTATACCCCCGATATGTTGTAGTGACATATCACTTCTTTCATTTCTTTGACATGTATTGTGGTCATGCCGGTATATATCAAGGACACTTACTTGAGCTTTATTAGATTTATCTACTGAGATTGATGGCACATTTGTTTCTTTCCAGATCACTCATTCACAGACATTAGGTTTTTCCTTATGTACTGGTCTTTATATATTGCAATAGTTCTATTCTTGTTTTAGGTCATTCTTGTACATTCCTTTTTATGTAATAGAAGAAGAAGAAGAAGAAGATCATTCTTCCTTGCCTCAATCTGTGTGTGTGCTTCTCCTTGAGAGAGAGTATATGCGTAAGCTCTCTTTCTTATCTCCTTCCTCTTCACATGGTATCAGAGCCAGCATTGCTATAGAGAGATCATAAGGAAGGTGATGGTGAAGAATACATGGAAAGGCATGGAGAAAATGCGAATTAGAAACAACCTCTGTTTGCTACGAAAATCGACATGAAGGTGGAAGACCGCAAGGTGGGGCCAACAAAAAAACCAGATCAGTTTTGGAAACTCTAACTTGCATTGTGTTCATCAACACTCATGTATTCTATGCCCAGAATTTCAAGTGATTTCATGTACTATTGATACATGAAGCCTGCGTTTTTTTGAGATCAAACTATCACATCATAGTGCAACAATGTTTAAGCAGAAGTCCTACTTGTAGTGTTTTTGAGTATTGAGAATTACTGCAGAAATGGCAAAGGTAGATGGAATGAGTCAGCTTATGATTGATAAGATAAACAAGAACAACTTCCATGCTTGGAGATTGAGAGTGATGAATTTCCTAATGGGAAAGGGCTACTGGAAGTACATCGAAGGAGAAAACAAAAATGCTCCGCAGTTACTAGAAAGGAATCAGACTACAAAGCAGTTAAGAGCATATGAGGAATGAAAGAGGCTTTGAACAGTTTGGCCACGTTGTATGAGAGGAATACAAAGGCATGGAAATTGCAACTCGAGAACAAGGTGCATACATTGGAGAAGAAGAGCATGTCGGTAAGTGACTAAACCCTCAATATCAAACGGATATGTGAGTCACTTGCATCTATTGGCCTAAATGTAGATGATGATGATGATAAGGTGGAACTATCCCTTCGTGGTTTAGAAGCTGCATATAAGCAGTTCAGAACTTCTATATAGACTAAGGGAAATATTATGAATTTTGCTAATCTAGTATCTATGCTGATTATTGAAGAATAAAAATCATTGTGAGGATTCAAACTCCCAAGGAAAATCTAGTTCTGAGTAGGTATTTTACTATGGCAGAGGAAGAGGTAGAGATAGAGGTTTTGGAAGTGGAAGAGGAAAGAAGAGCTGAGCCTCCCTTGCTCTCCCTTAGTAGATCCGCAATCTTATCAACTCAAGAGAAGCTCAAGAAAGTTTGCCTCATCATAGAATTGTTTGGCCCTAGGCCCCCACTTGAAACCATGCACCAGTGGCTTCGCAACGAGTGGGTCCTCTGTTGGTTGATTGTTTGTAAGTGTCAGTTCTTATCGGCTAGTCACATGTTGCTAGTCTTTGAGAATGAAGATATGGCATTTCAAGCCCTCAATGTTGGAACCTGGCAACTTGGGCGGGCGACCCTATGCTTGTTCAAATGGTCCCTCGATTTTATTCCCGACAAATTGAAATCTCTCCGATGCACTCTCTCAGTTGAGCTCACTAACCTGTCTTACTTCTTGTACAACTTTGTGTGGGAGATTGTTTCTCCTATTGACAAGCCGTTGGCTTCACGCGAGCATGTTGGTGGTCTCATTATGAAGGTGCGAGGCATTCGTTCAATGCTCAGTGGCACCCTCAAATCTATATCGAGGCTAGCCATGCTGCTTCCATCGAAGATCAAAGTGGACTTCGGCGAAGGGGATGTGTGGGAGCAAGACATCAATTTCAGAAACCTTCCTAACGGGTCCTTTCGTTGTGGCCAACAAGGTCACAAGATCAAAGATTTCCCACCGAGACAAAGAAGCAAGAAAAATCAAGAAATATCCAGAAATGTTCAAGACAACAAAGGGAGATTGAATCACCCGACAAACGAAGAAGAACTTAAGGGCCCCCATAATCCAAAAGTGGATGTAGACAGGCTCAAAAAAGTCAAAAGAAGAAGGAAAAGAAGCCCTAAGGCAACTTTCGAGTGAAACAACATGCCAGTTACCCCCTCCAACAACTTGTATTGCAATGTGGAAAATGAGATCAATGAGTTTGACTATGCAGATAGGAACGGAATTGAGGTGGACACCAGGGACAAAGCCCTAGAGATCCATGAAAATAAAGAAACTTACAAGGAGGGTTACACTACAAGCAAAGAAGAAGGTTTTACTACTAGTAATGAAGATAACATGGATACTGAAAGTTCCATCATTGGATCGACTATTTTGAAAATTGTTTTGAGTTCTTCCTAATAGGAGGCATCCCACAAGGGAAAAATACCTATTGAGCTACCCTGAAAAGCCCCACAAGAACATATTGCTAAGTCACGATCCTGTCCCTACGAAAAAGAAAGACAAATCCAAGAACCGAAAAGATAAGGCCCGCTCTTGCAAAGAGGGTATACTATGACAATGATCATCCGCTCGTTAAATGCTAGAGGGCTAACCGACCCCTCAAGCGTGACCATCATTGGTCAATGGCGTCGTGAGTTAGTCTAAACCTAGAATTTATCTATACTCAAGAGACTAAACTTGATGGAGGAGACCTCCAGAAACGACTCAGACATGTCTCCTCGACCCATGTTTGGATTTTGGATGTCGCACTTGCGAGGGTCTGGTGGGACCGTAATCCGTATTAATAAGTTTTGGTATGAAAATCTTGATAACTCCATCCAAGATGAGAGCCATCCATGGATTTCTGTTTCCTTTGGTGGCCCCTTTGATTCTACTTTAGTTTCTTTGTATGCCCCTAACAAGGAGTTTGAGAAACTGAACACCCAGGCCTCCTTGGACTCCCTCCCCCACAATGTGCTAATTCGCAGTGACTTCAACATGGTGGAGGACCCTGCAGACAAATGGAAAGGCAAGGGTAGGGTCATCGATAGTCGACAGAAAGAAACGTGGAGCAAAACCAAACTGCACTTGGATTTGATAGAATTCAAAGATTTTAATGGCTTTTTGTGGTGAAATCTCCAAGTGAGCACGGACTTGAGGAAAGATAGACTAGATAGATGCCACATTACTCAGACCATTATTGATCAGTGGGGCCATCCTTCCCTCTCGCAATGCACTAACCTCACCATCTCTGATCACTACCCGATCATTATCGCTTTCCAACTTTTCACTGAAATCCCTAAGGATCCTTCGTTCCATGCATGTACTCCTTCTCTTTCCCCTCCCTCCATCAAGAAATTGTTGAAGTGCGGAAGGAGGTGTTCACCTCCAGCTTGTCCCCAGCCAAGTGGTGGAGACGCACGGTCAAAAAGTCATGATGGATTATGGTTAGATCCATGAAGATGCTCCGGACTGCTCGGTGAGCACGTAGAGAAGCTCTATATCATAGACTATGGAGACTTGAGGAGGAAGTGAACAAAGGAGAAGTTAAATCCTAGTAAGGTCTATAAAAAATGAGAGTGCTGCTAAGATATGAGGAAGAAATACAATTTGCAAATTTTCTTTAAGGAGTGGTGGGCTGGAAAAGCCGACAAACCCACCAAAGAGATGTGTTGCATCCTTAAAAGGAAACAAAATAGAGAATCAATCCCCCTATTGCTAAACTCAAATGGCAAGTTATGCAATATCGAAAAAGATAGTTTCGGCATCAATGAAGGGCACTCTACAAGACGCTTGGGGACCTCGACGCCCTCTCCCCATAGACGGGACTGCATGGAAGCCATATCTTGGGTTTCCCCCCCACATGATACCACTCAACCTTTGTTTCGTACTTGATGCCCCAATATCCAAAGCAGAAATCATTGAAGTCATTGATGCCCTCCCTTGGTGGTTACCACCCATCTTCATCTGGTTTGGCAAGAGGCGCTCGAGTTTGGCACGCTTTGGACTTGTCTCAACAATGGCATTATCAAGTTAATACACAAGAAACATGAAAAGAACAAAATAGAGAACTAGTGTCCAATTACGATGCTCCAAACAGGTTATAAGATCATTGCCAAAGTCATAGCCAATAGAATTTCCAACCACTTGAGAGCATGGTTAAGGGAGAACCAAAAAGGTTTCATCAAAGGCGTGCCAATTTTGTAAACCATTGTAGATATTTGGGAAGGTCTCGACTTCACAAATGAGTCAACACAAGATGTGGTGTTCCTCAAGATCGACTTTGATAGAGCCTACGACCAGCTAGAATGGGACTATATTCTGAAGTCACTTAAAGATCTCGAATGTAGCCAAAAATTCACCAAGATGATCGCGACTCTTCTGGGAAAGGCATTGACTCAAATTATTGTTAATGAAAAACTTTCGAAGGTGATCAAACTTAGAAGATCCATTAGACAAGGGTGCCCATTGGCTCCCCTTCTCTTTGCTATTGCCATGGAAGGGCTTACCCTGCTGGTGGAGCAACAGGTGGAAACTGGTAATATTAAAGGCCTCTGTTTGCCTCATGAACATAGCGAGATCACCATAAGAATTTTTGTTGATGATATGAATGCATTTGTCCACAATGATAGTACCATCCTCGAGACATTCTAGAGGTGCCTGTACACTTTCTATGAAACCTATGGATCCAAAATCAACCACTCTAAGACCGCCTTCAGAGCTATTTTTGCGACCCCACCTGACCTTCTCATTGATCATGGCTGTCAAATCATTCTGAAGGGCCAAAATTTTTGGCTCCTTGTGATTCCCTTGGGGTTTGGTGTCTCGATGTAGCAACGGTGGAACTGGGTGTCGGCCAGACTAAAAAACAAGCTAAACTATGGGAGAGGTATGCAAATCAATCTCCTTGGTCACGCCATGGTTATCAACACGTTCCTCATATCATTGATCATTTACTTCCTTTATTGTTGGAGACCAAAAGAGCAAGATCTATCCAAACTGGATAGTAAATGCAGAAACTTCCTTCGGATGAGAGACCACAATAGGGGGGGTACCTAAAATCAACTGGCCCATGTGCACTAGCCAAAGAGATAGTAGAGGCCTTGGCATTCTGGACATTGGATGCATGGTTAACAAACTTGCAGCGAAATGGATGATTAAGGCTTGGTGCAATGGGGAGGCCTCATGGGCCATATTGTTCTTTAGAAACAAGAATGAGTTAGCTCTCATGGGATTCCCAAATTGGAAGAATCTTGACTTCTTGACCCTGTTGTTTTCCCCAATCCTGGTCTCCCTAAAAGGCTCGGTTCTTTTGTTCTCCCTATGGAAGAGTTGGAATAAAGTCAAAAGCTTCCCAAGAATAAGTGAAGATTCGAAGTGGGCGGCCGGTATCAGACAAAATGACTCTATATGGTTTTCAATTCATGGCATCCGGTGCATGGAATCTTGAAACATTCAAAATAGCAAGAAGCTATGGAAGAAAGGCTTCAAAAAATGGAAACAACTTTGGAAAAAAGACACCAACCAATGGATCAACTTTGAGGATATTGACCATAGCATCAATGTTTCGTATGAAGAATGGAACACTTTGAAAAGAAGATGTCCCTCTTGGGACCGCTAACATGCTGAGCTCGCTTGGTCTAAAGTGGCACAATGGTAATTGCCTATCAAAAATCCCGAACATCAAAGAAACCATTGATCTCAATCTTGTAACATTTATGGTTAATCTAATCATACCATTGAGGAATGTTATAGGAACCCAAAAAAATTCTAGAGGAAGAGGATTCAATAGAGGTGGCTATGGATCAAATAGAGGCAGGTACAATGGAGGAAACGACAACAACTACTTCAACAATAAGAACCATCAAAATGGTTATAGAGAAAGAAATGATTACAAAAACTAAACTAAAGGTCAAAGTCAAGAAGACTCACTACTCCTCATGAGCCTATCATTGAAGCAAGGTAAGGATGATGATCATGTTTACTATATTGACTCAAGGTGATCAAATCATGTATCAAATATTATTTCCGGTTGAAGCTCAAAAGAGCCATTGTCTTTCAGCTTATAATTGTCCTGCAAAACATGAGCAACATTAGACACATATCTTTTAAGTAAGCTGACATGAAATACAGGATGCACATTTAGATATTTAGGTAATTCCAGCAAATAAGCAAGAGATCCGATCTTTTTCAAAACTTTAAAAGCGCCTGCATATCGAGGAGAAAGTCTATGATCCTTCCCTAGCAACAAGTTAGATCGGTGAGGATTAACTTTAAGAAATACCATATCATCAACTTGGAATTCAAGTGGTCTTCTCTTTAAATCATAGAACTTCTTTTATCTTTTCTGATCTTCTCTTATATGTTTCTTAATTTTTCCAAGTTCTTCATCCATCTTATCAAGCATTTCTGTGGATACTTCTACTTTATTTGGAAAACCCAAAAACGAAGGTGGAGTCAAACAATTATAACCATACATAGCTTCAAACGGAGTCATTTTTATAGATGCATGCCATGCACTATTGTATGCAAACTCAACCAAGGGTAAATATTCACTCCAATTATCCTGCTTTTCATTCACATACATACGCAACATGTCCTCAACTACCCTGTTAACCCTCTCGGTTTCCCCATCAGTTTGTGGATGGAAAGCTGTACTCATACGAAGTTGAGTTCCAATGGATTCAATTGTCGCTTTGCAGAAGTTTGACGTAAATCTAGAATCTCTATCAGAAATTATGCTTTTAGGCATTCCATGCAATCGAAATATTTCTTTTACAAAGATTCTTGCAACATTCAAAGCAGTATCAGTCTTTTTCATACGAAAGAAGTGTGCCATCTTGGTAAGCCGATCGACTACAACAAATATGGTATCATGCTTACTTATAGTCATAGGTAGCTTAGTGATAAAGTCCATAGAAATAGACTCCCACTTCTGATTTGGAACATCCAAAGGTTGAAGCATTCCTGGCATCCTCTTAAACTCAGATTTCACCTGTTGGCACTTCAAACATTGATTTACATATTTTCTAATATCCCGCTTCATACACGGCCAAAAGTAAGAATACTTTGTTTTAACATATGTACTTGAATAACCTGGATGTGCAGAAAAAGGTGCATCATGACAATCATGCAGTATTTTAACTTTTACTGGAGATTCAGAAGATAAGCATAGCCGATTGTTACAATACAGTGTTCCATTCTGCAAATGAAATTTTTCCTCATACGTCGATCCCCTGTTCGCATTCAAAGCATTCAAAATAGGTGCATAAAAAGGATCCTGTTTTCTCTTCTTGAATTCGATTGAGAAAATCAGAATTTATTACAGAAACAAGATTACACAAAGGTCTCCGACTCAATGCATCAGCAACCTTATTTTCCTTACCAGCAAGATACTTAATGTCAAAATCATACTCGCTTAATAATTCAATCCAACGCTTCTGCCTGTTGTTAAGCAATGGTTGAGTGAAGATGTATTTTAGACTTTGATGATCTGTTTTCAATTCAAACTTAACCCATAACAATAGATGTCTCCAATGCTTAAGTGCATGCACAATAGCAAGCATTTCTAAATCATGAGTAGGATAGTTAAGTTCATGTTTCTTATTTTTCTGGACTCATATGCAACCACCCTGCCATCCTGTGAAATAACACATCCTATCTGACTACCACTTGCATCACATGCAACCACAAAAGGCTTTCCCATTTCTGGTATTTTCAAAACACAATTCTCAACGACTTTTTGTTTCAATGTTTCAAATGATTTTTGACAGGCATCACTCCATGCAAATCCTACATTCTTTTTAGTTAATTCGGTGAGGGGAGTAGCTATCTTAGGGAAATCCTTAATACGTGCTCTTTCATATTGTGCCAACCCAAGAAAACTTCTAACATCCCTTACAGTCTTAGGAATCGGCCAATCAACTATTGTTTTTACTTTATCTTCATCTATAAGGATTCCTTCTTTTGATATTACTCTTCCTAGATACATAAGTTTATCCTTAGCAAAGAAACACTTACTCTTTTTCCCATACAATCTGTGTTCTCTAAGAGTTTGCAAAGTCTTCTTGAGATGTACCGCATGCTCTAAATCATCTTTAGAGTACACAAATATATCATCAAGGAAGACTAAGATGAATTCATCTAGGTAATCATGAAAATATTATTCATCAAGCACATAAATGTGGCAGGAGCGTTTGTTAAACCAAAAGGTAGAACCGTAAACTCATAGTGACCATATCGTGTTCGAAAAGCCGTCTTAGGAATATCCTTTGTTTTGATCCTAATTTGGTGATATCCAGATCTTAAGTCAATCTTTGTGAATACGGTCGCTCCACTTAATTGACCTAATAAGTTATCTATGTGAGGGAATGGATACTTATTCTTAATTGTTCTTTTATTCAACCCCCTATAGTCAATGCATGATCTGTAAGAGTCTTCTTTCTTCTTCTGAAATAAAACAGGCGCACCCCAAGGTGAGACACTCGGTTTTATTAAGCCTTTCTTCAAAAGATCATCTAATTGAATCTTAAGCTCCTTTAGTTCATCAATGTTAAATCTATAGGGTGCTCTAGAATATGGTTCACTCCCTGGATATAGGTCAATGGCGTGGTCAAGCTGCCTAGGTGGGGGTATACCAGGCAAGTCTTCTAGAAATACATCGGCATATTCTTTCAAGAGATTTCCTACGTAATCTGGAATATCTTCGTCATTACCTTCCTGATGCAGATTGTTGACATACACTACAAATGTTTTGCAGCCATCAAGTATACCTCTAACTATCTACATAGCAGAAATAAGAGTAGGCTTAGGATTAAAGACATCACCTAGAATATGAATAGATTCATCATTTAGCTTCACAATGATCGTTCTTTGTTCACAATTAATTGTTGCAGCATTTTTAACTAACCAATCCATGCCTATGATTACATCACTTTGTTTCATCTCAATTACATGGAAGCTTCCAGAAAAGCGTCTATTAGAAAGAGTAAATTCAAGGTTTTCAACAAATCCTTTCGTCTCGTGTAATCGTCCATTGGCCATCTCTACAGGTCTGGTTATCTGCATATTTAGGGCTATCCCTAGATTCTGTACCAATTTGAAAGATAGAAAACAATGGGTACTACCTGAATCGATCAAAAATCTGGTTTTATGCACAGAAATCATACCCGGAATCGTGATTACAGAAACCTTTGGGAAAGAACTAACCACCATGCAACGTAAAGTAGAGTCAGCGCACTTATCCCCATCATCTGATTCCTCAATAATTGTACCCTCCTCGATGATGTTTATCGCTTTTGATTGTGCGGGTCGAAAGATTGCCTTGTTCGGGCACTCATATGTCCGATGCCCTTGCTCCCCGCAACGAAAACACAGACCAAGTCTTTTTGCCCTCTCAATAAAATTAGGGTCTTGTTGCCACTTAATTGGTTGACGCCTCCTTTGATTTTCCACCCACCGAGCAGGGTTCTTACCTTGGTCGTTAGAAGATGGAGTTTTCTTTGAATTGTTCATGTTCATTGCAACAGGTCTTTGTGGCCTATGTCCCGTTGCAATGAATCTGCTTCTATTTGCCTTCTGCAAATTGAACTTCTCCATCTTCTCAAAGTTCTCAGCCATCGCAACAACATCAAGAAAATCAATGCATCCAGATCCCTTAACTTGATAGCGAAGTTCCTCACAAAGCCCTTCAATAAATTTACTCTTTAGAGCATTACCACTAACCTCTAATGCATATTTATGAAGACGTAGGAACTTCTCTTTGTACTCATCAACAGATAAGCAATGCTTGTCACTTTCGTGTTGTCGGAAATTGTAGAACTCCATCTTCTTCTCCATATGGTAGTGTGGAGAACAATAGCGTTTTTCAGCTTGTTCTCTAAATTCCTTCCATAGAACAGGACCAGAACGCGTTTGAGTCTGCATATATGACTTCCACCATAGCTTCGCGATCCCACGCAGATGCAGGATCCCAACTTTTGCCTTGGACTCTTCACTAAATTGTCGAAGGTCAAAGAAATCCTCTAGTTCTTCAATCCATGCCTCAAGATCTTCGCCACTCTTCTTCTCGCCATCAAAATCTTTTAGCTTTTCCTTCTTGAAGACTTGGTTATGGGCAAACTCACCTGGTTCCATATCTTCAGAATTGCGTTTTTGTTTTTCGCGAGGTACACTAGATGTTCGCGCACCTTCATCTATTTCATCGTTCAGCTCCACAAACAAATTTGTTGCTCCTTCTGGTTGCTTTCCCCCTCGTTCTTTGCGCAATTCACCAAGAAGCTTCTGAATAAGTTCCTCTTGTTCATGAACCTTTTGTGTTAGACCTTCCATCGTTCTCGCGGATTGATTTTGCTCTGATACCACTTGTAGCATTTCCTCAATCACAATCTATCCCCAATCACAATCTTTTGATTACTCAGAAATAACAGTGGAGAGAAGAACGCAGAGATTGCACAAGGTAAAAGAAAATCTGATGCGAAAGAGTAGAACAAATATGACGCAGAGAAGGAAGAATTCTGATATTATAGATGTGAATCAATGGTTATAGTAGCTTTGGACAATAGCTTCTTGACGAAGCCTCTACCTCCCGACCACCCCCGAGCTATCACAATCGCATTCTCACTCGCACTCTCAATCACACTCTCACTCTCACTCTCACTCTCAATCACACTCTCAATCACAAGGTAATTCTCAGATTTCTGTGTGTCCTCCGTGTTGATGCGCAGGCCTTCTTATCTTTTTCCGTTTGATTGCAGTCGTGCTCCCCAAAGAAGTGTGCGATCCACCAAATTAAGAAAAAGTCAAGTTTCTCCAAAACTTTCGCAAAAAGCCATGCGATCGTAGTGTACTTCCTTTCTTTAGCATACCTATCAAAAATAACAGAAAAACACCAAGAAGACATATCCGAAAACATACATAATTAGACATGGTGACAAGTGAGCATGAGAATCACGGATTCAAATAGAATAAGACAAGCCCTCTTTTTTTTTTTTTTTAAGTTGGAAAAAACGGCACTTTTCAAAGCCCTGTAACTCAAAAACAATGAGGAATTAGGTTAAGCTTGTGAGATGCACTTTTTATTCAATTTTTGATCAGGACAGTAGTGTTAGAGACGCCTGAGGTCCAAATCCACCTCCAAATGCCACTTTTGAGCCCTGCAAGATTTAAAATTCTAGAGAGAGAGTAAAATCAAGGCATTTTCTTACAATGAACTAAACGTAGGACCCTGAACGAGGTACTTAGAACATGATTCACAAAAATCTCACACAGACACTTTTATTCTCTTCTACTTGCTCTACCTTTCCCTCATACAGAGTTTTCCTTAATTCTTTCATCTTCACCTTCAGAATCCCACTGGAAAACATGATGCAATTAAGGTCTAGAGAGAGAATATGAAACTTGTCAACCCAAAATTTTTCCTACATGCATAAAATGACCTAATTATTCGTTCTAAGCATTATCCCCACAATGAAATTCAGAAAGTTCAAAATGAATTATTTCACTATAAAAGAGAACTATTACGACTAGTGCCCATGGGACCCCCCAAATCCCACAAAGCAGGGGACGAGTTTAGTAAGCTAGAGGGCATTACAAATGAGGCGTACAAAACTATCATCTCCTTCATGGGGGACCCATTTGGGTTTCAGCTTGTTATCTACGAGGAGATAAATACAATGGTGCCTAAATGGAGGAGATCTCTTGTCTCGGGAGATTCTTTTACCTAGAAGAAACAAGGATTTCTCAATCGACCATTCCTTTGGGGTTTGGCCAAAGTTGAGAGCACATTGCTCCCTCCAAATTTTCCAAAGAGTCTCACCTCTGATGGCATTCCACAGCCTAGAAGAGAAGCCAACCGCCTCACCCAATAGCGCCTGTTGCCAATTGATTTGGTTCGAGAGATACAGAATCCGTGTCACGTGATACCAGATAACACGGGACTTGGGGCAATCGAAGAAGAGGTGAACAAGGTCTTCGATGCATCGATGGCACCGCTTGCACCATGGAGGCACACCACAAATTTTGTTGGCCCTTGCATTGTACCAGATACCTTTGTGCAAGATTTGCCACATGAGAACGGATTTATTGATCTCAATAAGGGGGTGCCAAATCGACATGAACTTGAGTTTCCATCGAAGTTTGGTCCAAGAAAGGCACCACACCTTGTTAAGAGTGTGATGAACATCTAAGTTTTATTTGAAGTTGGGAATTCTGGATAGTTTCTTACCATTGCTCCATTTGAGGCCCTCTAGGCAAGGAAGATCTTGACCGCAGAGAAGTCGGGTAGTTGAGTGGTCCCACACTGAACATCTGTTTTGAAGAAGAGTCCATTCTTCGAAAGAAATTCTATGTCTTGGGTCTAAGTCTTCAAACCTAATCCACTGGCCGGTCTCTTGTTGCCAGAGTTGTTTCCACTGTTTGTACCCCTTATTCCATAGTCGCTTAGCTTTTTGGAGGTTCCAAGACTCCACCTCCCTTAAGCCACTGATCGGGAACCAGATAGAGTCATTTTGTCTTATCCTAGCAGCCCACTTCCACTCATCACTGACTCTGATGTATTGTTTGGCTTTGTTCCAACTCTTCCATAAGGAACACACGAGGCTAGAGTCTTTAGGGGACACCGGATGGGGGGAGAACAAAAGCGTGAGGATCCCAATGTCCTTCCAGCCAGGAAGACCAACGAAGGTAAGGTCTTTCAAATTTCTGAAGATCAATTTAGCCTAGGAGGACTCTCTATTGCACCAAGCCTTGATAAACCACTTAGCCGCCAACTTGTCAGCTAACCTAGTGATATCCAAAATACCCAAGCCCCCCGAGTCTTTTGAGCTAATACAAGTTTCCCATTTGATTTTGGGAATCCCCCTCCTATTGGGATCCCCTGTCCATACAAAGTTTCTGCATATCCTTTCCACTTTGGCTAGTTCTTTCTCCTTAGGTCTCCAACACGAGATATAGTAAATAATCGTAGAAAGCATAAATGTGTTGACAACCATTGCACGCCCTGCCAAGTTAGCTTGCATACCTTTCCAATGATTTATTCTGTTATCCACTTTGGATAGAATCCAGTTCCACCGTTGGTCCATCAAGATGTTGAAGCCCATCAGAATGCCAAGGAGACGGAAGACTTGGCCGCTAGGGATAACTTGACACCCCTGATCAATCAACAGTTGGGGCGAAGGCCCATGGATTGCTCTGAAAGCATTTTTAGCATGGTTGATTTCTGAACCTGATCCCTTACAAAAGGTGTCGAGGCAGTTCCAAAACACCTCAATGCAGTTTTTGTCGTTACGAACAAAGGAACATCGAAGGAATACCCCACAAGAGGATGGTGTTTTGGTCCATGTAACATCTATCAAGTCTAGCTTTCCTCAGGGAGTCCCCCAATTGGAGGTTAGACCAGGAGAACCCCTTCATGTCTTTCACCTCGACTAGGTTGAGATGGAACTTGATTTTATCCCATATTTGTTTCTCCTGACCGTCAATAATTTTCTCCTTGTTATTCCAACAGTCCTCAAGAAATTCAACCATGTTGAAGTCCCCGCAAAGCAAAACATTATGAGAGAGGGAGTCAAGGGAAGTCCAAGTGTTGATTCTGTCTGTCTCACCATTAGGAGCATAAATTGAGACCACAGTGAACTGATTAGGTGGCCCGAAAGAGGCTGCAATCCATCGATAATTTCGATCTTCACAAGTCGATGTCAATCTACTGGACCAAGAGTGACTAATACCGATTGCAGCACCTCCCGCCCCCCTAGGGTGCGAAGTGGAGAGCCAAAGGTGGTTCGGAGAAATGCATTTAAAACCGTTTCTAGAGATCCTCTGCATTGATTTTAATCTCTTGTAAGAAGATAAAGTCAGGGTTGAGGCACTTGTCTTTGAACCATTGACCAAGAATCGCCGCTCTTGAAGGGTCCGACAAACCCCTGATGTTAAGTGAAGTGATTTTCATTATTGATGGTTGCCCTCTTTAAGGGGAGGGACCCGAACTTTTTTCTTCTTTTGATCTTCTTTTTTCCTCCCAGCTTCTTGATTTAGGATCCTACTCTTGAGGGGGCTCTTCCAAGGCATGCCCAACGGTTGTTTCCCTTTAAGCTTTGAATTTTGTTAAGGTATGCTTGGCAAGCAAACCGGAAGAGTAGGGCCAAGAGAGGAGCTTTGACTGTTTGGGTTGTCTTCATTGCTAGTAGTGAAGCCATCCTCTTTACTAGTGGAGTAGCCTTCTTGGTTGTCTTCTTTGTTGGTAGAGCATCCAATGGAATTGTAAGCCAGATCATCTTCATAAAGGTTATCCCCAGGGAGGTCAACCTCATTAGTCTCCTTTTCTACGCTGTAGTACATGTTATTCGAAGGAGTAATGGTCGCAACATTCCTTACTAATGGTCTTCGAGGGCTGACTTTCCTCCTACGTCTTACTTCGGTGAACCCTTCTAAATCCGTCTCTGCAATATGAGTGCCCCCTTCTTCCTCCATCGGAGGGGGAAGCCCCTGTGTGCCAGCTTGAGGTAAAGGATCCAGGCCCCCATCTGGTTTCAACTTGTTTTTATTGGAATTTTTCTTCGAGGGGCAATCCTTGATCCTATGACCTTGATGCCCATAATGGAAGCACGCATTGGGCAAATTCTTGTAGGTAATCTCTTGCACCCAATCCTTACCATCGCCATAATGTACAGAGATCTTCGAAGGAAGGATATGGTTCAAGTCTGCTTCAACGCAAATTTGTGGGTGCCATCGTGCATTGAAGGAGTATCGCACACCCTCATAGATTAACCCCCCAACATCCTCTCTTGAGGCCAAAGGACGACCGATCGATGAAACGATTTCTCGAAGAAATCCGTACAGGAGATATGGCAGATTGGGAAGCTCTACCCAAAGCGGGTAACGAAGAGGCTTTGATTTGTTCGGAACAAAGTCTGGGGTCCACTTGAATAGGCATAAGGTGGACCGGCCCACTTGCCAAGAACCGGCTTGCAGGGCTTGGAAGGCCATCTCTTCATTCTCAAACACTAGAAGCAGGTGATTCGCCAGCAAGAATTGACATTTGCACACAATTGGACCACGCGGGAACCACTCCTTACGCAGCCAAGATCTCACATTTTCTAGAGGGGGTCTAGGGCCAAAGACTTGACCGATCAGACAAGTTTTCATCAATTCTTCTTGCTTTGCCACCACTGACTCCATGCATAAAGAAACCACTGGAGGAGCAACGTCCGATGGGCCGAGACCCATCTCGAGGGGGCACTGGGATTGGGGGGGAGCCACATTATTTAAAACCAATGAGGGAAGAAGGGTCGACATTGAGGCAAAGACGATTGAAAGCTACTCACAAAGATGATTTAGCGCACCTCTGGAAGCGACTCAACTCAGGAACTTGCACTCTTAAGGGAGCTTGCTTTTGGTTTTCTTAAGACACAACCAAGGATCGCTCCCCAAAAAACTTTTTGCCTTTGGAAGCCATTTCAAGATATAGCTTAAAAAACTTTAAAAGCTTTTTATTTTAACTTCTAAAAAGAAAGCTATTAGATTGCGAGAGCTACAAAAGTCAAAAGCGCCACGTGAGGAACACGCACAAAATCTAAAAAGAAAGAAAACCGTTTAACGGGGAAAGGAGAGAGGGAAATCCAGGTATCGGGAAAGCAAAAGCCGTCAAATGCAGGTAGCAAAAACCACCTATCACATAGCAAGAACCATCTATCGTGGAAGCCCACTGCCTCACGCGATTGCACGCGGTCTGTCGCGAATGCAAGCCGTTTATCGCAATAGCAGGGAAACCGTCTATCGCGATAGCTGGGAAGCCGGGAAGCCGTCTGTCGTGAAGGCCATCTATCGCGATAGCTAGGAAGCCGGGAAGCCGTCTGTCGCGAAGGCCGACTATCGCGATAGCGTGAAGGCCGTCACAATAGCAGGGAAGCCGACAGTCGCCATTGCACGTCACGTGCCCCGAGCTACGGCATCTAAGAAAATCGAATCCATGAGCTACCAGATTGGGATACGACGGATGCCCCTTAAAACTATTTATGATGTCGCTTGTGTAGGCTAGCCCGTGGAATGTCGTTTGCCGTACGTCACAGTAGCATGGCATCGCGCGTGGAGTTCACTTGTTTTATACTGAATATTGGTCTAGAGAAGTCGATCGCTAAACGAGACGGAGACAGCAACGAAAGTCATACAACGACATACCATGTGATAGAGCAACGGGTCATAGTACCAATCTGTATTCTGGAGCGCCGAGTTCTCGCATTGCCGATTTGCAGAGCCATCTCATATCTTTTTCTTATATTTTAATAAAAATCTATATTTTAATAAAAATCCGACACTTTTTTTGTATATTTTAATAAAAAACTGTACTGAATCTCTGTCCATGCATAAAAATAATAAATAAAAAGTATCTCCCTGCTTTCCGGTCACCAGAACCACCGTTGGCCTCACAAACCGCCGGTCACCAAAAAGATCAAATTTCACCCGAAGTACGGCAATAACTTCTCATGTGCGAGGCCTATGAGAAATCTCAGACAGTCCGGGGACGTTGATGGAGTTTCGATGACACCTGCGCTGTGGGCAAGAGTCCTGGTGGTAGCGGCAATAGGCTTCGTTATAATGTCTCTGCTGGGCCCCAGGCGATCGACGAGATTGAAGAAGTTCCCTCCCGGAGTCCTGGTCCTCCTCGAGGCTCTACTATGGGAAATTGGGACGTCTTCTTTTCGGGCAGCCCTCGACAGAAACTGACGGACCTTGCTAAACAATACGGAAATGGGGAAATAGTGGGCCTGCGAATGGGCTTCCGTCCTGTGGTATGCGTGTGCAGTTCTAGGCTAGCGAAAGAGCTCTTGCATAGCCACGACAAGATCTTCGCGAACAGACCACGCTACGATTTCTGTCAAACCCTCTTCTATGGTTACGACTCAGCAGTTATATTGAGCCGCTACAGCGCGCATCTCGATCGGCTGCGTAAACTCTTTACGCTCCAGCTCTTTACCCCTAAACGCCTGAGTGACTTGCAATTTATCCGTCAAGAGGAAATGCGAAAGGTCATTAGCGCTCTCCATAGAACTCAAACACCACGGCTGGCGCACAAAGTGGAGAAGATCGTCTCCGACATGGCCTGCAATATAACGGTCCGCCTACTGCAGTCCCGAGCCTTTGAGCAAGATAAATGTTCCGAACTCAACGAACTGGTGCGAAAGCTGGAGCATTCGTCTATTCCCATGCTTGGCGATTTCATCCCCTGGATAAAGTGGCTCTATTTCTCCAAGAGAGCGAGCGAAAGACGTATCCACAGGGAGTTTGAAGATATTATAGATAAGATGATTCTGGATCGGCGTCAGCTGCTGAGGCGATGCGCGCCGGATGACGTTCCTACAGACTTCCTGCAGGTATTGCTATCATGGTCAAGCTGTGTGCAATACGTTGAATATGTTGAAGCTGGAACTCAGTTTTCCTGATTTATTTTATCCTAAAGATCTACTTCGAGATAGATGCCACGCAAAAAATATGAGGTACGGAATGCACTGGACCTTCTTGAGAGGTGATAAGTCGTATTACCCTTTAGAATGCTATTCTTAATAACTCTCCAAAATCGGATTAAACGAGATCAATCTATGAGATGTGTGCCCCGCAGGTTCTGCTGTCGAAAGAGCAAGATGAGAATCCTGACGAGGTTCTTACAATTCAGGAGATAAAGGCCATCATTCTGGTGAGTCCAAGTCGGTACAATAACATGATGTAAACATATGTAAACTACGGTTGAAGAGAATCTTCATCATGCAGGATATCTTCGCAGGGGGTTTGCATACGTCCTCTGCAACGGTTGAATGCGATGTCGGAGCTCATGTCGAATACTCGGGTAATGGAGAAGCTTCGCGCAGAGATTGACAGCATAAAGGGCTTGGGAGACAAAAGCACTTTGGTGACGGATGAAGATGTTGGGCGGATGCCGTACCTGGAGAAAGTGATTAGACAGGTGTTTCGACTCCATCCAGTAGTGCCGCTGCTGGTGCCACGCTTGTCTACCCAGGAAGTCGAAGTCGCAGGCGGAGAGTATTCTCTGCGTCAGGGCACACTAGAGTATGTGAATGCTGTAGCGAATAATACTAAAAAAAATTATAAATGCACTCTCTATATTTAGAGTCGCATAACTCTAGCGTATGTGAATGCTGTCACGAATAATACTAAAAATAAATTATAAATGCACTCTCTATATTTAGAGTCGCATAACTCTCTCATGAATCTACCACGACCATACATGAACATGCGAATAACCGCAGCATGCGGGCTTATGTAACCACCACCATCATTAACACGACAGAGCTTCTTTCCTGAATACACGCGTGTATCTCTCTGTGTATGTTTTTTTTTTAAATAAAGGAAGTTCGGCCTTAGCGTAATCTCCCGGACTTTAATTATAATAAAGAGAAAAAGTTACAAGTGAATGGGACTAGTGCCCATGGGACCCCCCAAATCCCACAATGCAGGGGAGGAGTATGGCAAGCTACAGGGCATTACAAATGAGGTGGATAAAATTATCATCACCCTCATGTGGGACCCATTTGGGTTTCAACTTGTTGTTTTCAAGGAGATAAATACAGTGATGTCTGAACGGTGGCGATCTCTTGACTCGGGAGATTCTTTTACCTAGGAGAAACAAGGATTTCTCGATCGACCATTCCTTAGGAGTTTGGCCAAAATTGACAGCACAACGCTCCCTCCAAATCTTCCAAAGAGCCTCACCTCTGATGGCATTCCACAGCCTCGATGAGCAGCCGATCGCCTCACCCAACATCACATGTTGCCAGTTGATTTGACTCGTGAGTCTCAATACTCGGGTCACGTGATGCCAGATAACACGGGACTTGGGGCAATCGAAGAACAGGTGAGCGAAATCTTCGATGCACCGATGGCAACGCTTGCACCATGGCGGCACACCACAGATTTTGTTAGCCCTTGCATTGGTCCAGATACCTTTATGCAAGATCTGCCACATGAGAACGGATTTTTTGACCTCAATTAGGGGGTGCCAAATAGACATGAATTTTAGCTCCCACCGAAGTTTGGTCCAAGAAAGGCACCATCTCTTGTTAAGGGTGTGGTGAACATCTAAATCCTCTTTGAAGTTGGGGATTTTGGATAGCTTCTTACCATTGCTCCATTTGAGGCCCTCCAAGCAAGGAAGATCCTGACCGCAGAGAAGGCGGGTAGTTGAGCGGTCCCATGCTAAACACCTGCTTTGAAGAAGAGTCCATTCCTCAAAGGTAACTCTAAGTCTCGGATCCAAATCTTCGAACCTAATCCACTGGCTGGTCTCTTGTTTCCAGAGTTGTTTCCACTGTTTGAACCCCTTGTTCCATAACCGCCTTGCAGTTTGGAGGTTCCAAGACTCCACCCCCCGAACGCCACTGATCGGGAACCAAATAGAGTCATTTTGTCTTATGCCAGCCGCCCACTTCCACTCATCACTGATTCTGATGAACTGTTTGGCCTTGTTCCAATTCTTCCATAAGGAACACACGAGGCTAGAGCCCTTAGGGAAGACCGGGTGGGGGGAGAACAAAAGCGTCAGAATCCCTATGTCCTTCCAACCAGGGTGGCCAACTAAGGTAAGGTCTTCCGTGTTTCTAAAGATCAATTTATCCCAGGAGGACTCCCTATTGCTCCAAGCCTTGATAAGCCACTTTGCCGCCAACTTGTCTGCCAACCCAACAATATCCAAAATTCCCAAGCCCCCTGAGTCTTTAGGGCTAATGCAAGTTTCCCATTTGATTTTGGGAATCCCCCTCCTGTTGGGGTCCCCAGTCCAAAGCAAGTTTCTGCAGATTCTTTCCACTTTGGCCAAGTCTTTCTCCTTAGGTCTCCAACACGAGATAAAGTAAATAATTGTAGACAGCATAAATGTGTTAACAACCATAGCACGCCCTGCCAGGTTGACTTGCATACCTTTCCAATGATTGAGCTTCCTATCGAGCTTGGATAGCACCCAGTTCCAGCGTTGGTCCATTGAGATGTCGAATCCCATCGGAATGCCAAGGAGACGGAAGACTTGACCACTAGGGATAACTTGACACCCCTGATCCACCAACAATTGGGGAGTATGTCCGCTGATTGCTCTAAAAGCAATTTTAGCATGGTTGATTTTTGAGCCTGATGCCACACAAAAGGTGTGGAGGCACCACCAAAACACCTCAATGCTGTTTATATCGTTATGCACAAAGGCATTCATGTCATCAGCAAAAAGTCTCACAATCATTTGGCCGTGGTTTAGAGGTAAGGAAAGACCCTTGAGATTGCCAGCGTCCATGTGATGCTTTAATAGGCAGTTGAGCCCATTCGAGGCGATAGCGAATAGTAATGGAGCCAGAGGGCAGCCTTGCCTAATTGATCTTTTTAAACGAATGGGCTCAGAGAGCTTACCGTTGATGTTTATTCTAGTTGAAGCATTTCCAAGAAGAGTGGAAACCATCTTCGTGAACTTTTGGCTACATCCAAGGTCTTTCAATGATTGAAGAATAAAGTCCCATTCCAATCTGTCATACGCTTTGTCGAAGTCGATCTTAATGAATACCAGATCTTGAGCAGACTCCTCAGCAAAAGCAAGGCCTTCCCAAATATCAAGAATTGCTTCCAGTATAGATCTACCTTTGATAAAACCTTTCTGGGCCTCGCACAGCCATGACTTTAAATGACAAGAGATTTTGTTGGCGATAACTTTTGCAATTATCTTGTATCTTGTTTGGAGCATGGTAATCGGACGCCAGTTTTCAATTTTGTTCTTATCTCCCCGTTTGTGGATTAACTTGATGACGCCATTATTCAGGCACTCAAGGAGTGTGAAGAGATGGATAGGTATGTGTTGAAGATGAAGAGGTGTTGCAAAATCTTTGCTCTACACTAGCCAAATGAACTCCAGGAGTAGATGGTGGGCCCTTTTAGCTTGCCAATGGATGTATTAGACACCCTATGTACCTTGGAAGATCACTCTCAAAAAGATAGATCAAAACAGATAAGTTGGAGTTAGCTCAGAGGTGAAAACTTGCTATTCTTGGTTAATACACCTGTCCAGTGTTTTACATAATTCTCTGAGCACAGCAGCAATTAGATTAATTCCTCTTGGGGAAGTCTAGGTAGTTTAAAGAGCTAACTTTAGAGAGTAATCTCATCAAAAATAACAAACCACACACTGAGAATGACTTTTAACAAGTGATGACATCATCCCGATTTTCACGGGCTGCTACAGAAATAGACCAGTGAGTAGAAAAATTAACATAACTCAAGATGTAAGAATCCCATGATCATGAAAATTTGTATGCTTATACTAGACAGTAAGCTGAATCCAACAAGCTTAAAATCACTGAATTTGGATGAGTAAACACTGAGAAATGACTCTGACAAGATGACTGAAAAAGTCGGGTACCTGACAGAGAAGTGAAGATGAACATACCCTGTTGACTTCAAATGAACATAACTGAAGATTCCAACATCCAAATGACATGAAAATTTGTGAGCATATAGTAGCCTTATAGAGCTAACTTTACCAAGTTAAATCACTGAAAATGATGAACCAAGTGCAGAGAAACAATCTCTGCAAGCTGACTGAGAAAAACTGAAGTAATGGCAGTGAGTAGTACACATCACAAGAACATGGAAAGATGAACTCAAATAATCATGAAAATGAAAGTATATTGCTTGTACAATACAATGACTTACTGATACATATGTGTGCCTTGTAATCACACCTTGATATGGCATAAAGCTCAGCTCTTGGAGGTCTTCACATAGGTCTCTCTAACCACGACTAAAACTGCCATCTATTTATAGTTGAGTTTGGGAGGCTAACTTCCCTCAATCACTCTCCAATCAATCAATGATTGATTTGATTCTCTACCTACCACAAATCACGAATTCGTGGCTCCTCTTTCCATTCTTGATCAAGTGGACTCAACCACTTAAGATTCTCTTACTTTTACATTAAGTAAACTCTTCAAAAGTTACAAGAGGTAGTTCACAAGTGAACTTTACATAGTCTTCATTTTAAGGCTTTTTCTATGACTTTGTGGGACTCAAGCCAATACTTAGGCTTGTCATAGACTTGCTCCAACAAGGAGGGCAGCGAAAGAGAGAGCCTCTTGCCACACGAGTCATAGTGGGGTGGCCACTTGATATTTGAAGGACTTGAAAAACTCATTGGTAAGGCCATCCGGACCTGGCCTTTTCCCATTGGGAAGGGCATCAATAACCTCGATAATTTCATTCTCGGAGATGTTAGCATCCAGTAGAGCAATCAAGTTCTGTGGGATTCTAGTTTGAGCAACCCTTGAGATGGTTGCCATGGAGTCGCACCTGTGGGGGGAAAGAGGAGTCGAGACCCCGAGAAGATTGGTAAAGTGTTCGACGATGATAGATCTATTCTCCACTTCCGTGCAACATTCAGTTCCATTGTTATCAACCAATAGGGGGATGGATTCCCTAGCTTGTTTCCTTTTGAGGATGTTACACATCTCTTTCGTTGGTTTGTCGGCCTTCCCTGCCCACCAATCTTTGAAGAAAATTTGAAGATTTTTCCTTTGAACCTCCTCCTCTAATCTTAGTCTTCCCCTGATTTTCAAAAGACCTTGTTGGCAATGTAACTTACCTTTGTTCACCTCTTCTTCAAGCCGTGAGAGCCTCCGGTACACCGTTTCTCTTCTTTTTTTTTGGATTTCTCTTATAGCCTTTTGAGTCCTGATTAGAATTTTTCGAGTCCTTTCTACTGCGCTTCTCCAACACTTAGTCGGTTCATTACAGTAAGCAAAGGCTTCCGTCCACACCTCAGAAATTTCTTGGTGGACAGAGGGGAGGAAAAACGATGTCTGACAAGCATGAAACCAAGGAGCTTTCTGGAACATGGGAATCGGTTTGAAAGACAGAGTAATCGGATAGTGGTCTGAGATAGTCAAGTCCATGTGTTGGGAAATCGAAGGAATATCCCAGTGAAGGATGGTGTTCTGATCGATGTAGCATCTATCAAGTCTTGCTTTCCTCAAAGAGTCCCCCGACTCGAGATTTGACCAGGAGAACCCCTTCATGTCTTTCACCTCGACCAGGTCGAGGTGGAGCTTGATTTTATCCCATATCTCTTTCTCCTGACCGTCAATAATTTTTCCTTTGTTATTCCATCGGTCCTCAGGAAACTCAACCATGTTGAAGTCCCCACAAATCAGAACATTGTGTGAAAGGGAGTCGAGGGAAGCCCAAGTATCCATTCTATCTGCTTCACCATTAGGGGCATAAATTGAGACCACAGTGAACTAGAAAGGGAACCCGAAAGAGGCAGCAATCCAACGATGATTCCGACCTTCAAAGGTCGAGGTCACATTGCCAGACAAGGAGTGACTAATGCCGATAGAAGCACCCCCCGTCCCTCTAGGATGAGAAGTGGAGAACCAAAGGTGGTTTGGAGAAATGCATTTAAGCCGTTTTTGGAGATCCTCTCCGTCGATTTTAATCTCTTGTAAGCAAATAAAGTCAAGGGCAGAGCACATGTCTTTGAACCACTGGCCAAGAATCGAAGCTCTTGATGGGTCAGACAGACCCCTGACGTTTAGAGATGTGAATTTCATTAATGATGGTTGCCCTCTTTGAGGGGAGAGACCTGATCTTTTTTCTTCTTGTGGTCTTCTTTTTTCCTCCCTACTTCTTGACTTAGGATCCTACTCTTGAGGGGGCTTTTCCAAGGCATGCCGGAAGGTTGTTTTCCTTTAAGCTTTGAGTTTTGTTGCGGTAATCTTGGAAAGCATACCAGGAGGGTAGGACCAAGAGAGGAGCTTTCGCTGTCTGGGTTGTCTTCATTGCTGGTAGTGAAGCCTTCCTCTTTACTCGTGGTATAACCTTCTTGGTTGTCTTCTTTGCTGGTAGAGCACCCAAGGGTATTATCAGTGGGGTCTTCTTCAAAATGGTTGTCCCCTGGGAAGTCTACCTCATTAATCTCTTTTTCTAGGTTACAGTATATGTTATTCGAGAGGGCAACTGTCGTAGTATTCCTTGCTGTTGATCTTCGAGGGCTAACTTTCCTCCTGCGTCTCACTTCAGTGAATCCTTCTGAATCCGTCTCAACAACGCGAGTTCCCTCTTCTTCCTCCATTGGAGGGGGATGACCCTGAGTGTCATCTTGGGGGAGAGGATCTAGGGTCCCATCTGGTTTAAGCTTGTTTTTATTGGTACTTTTCTTCAAGGGACAGTCTTTGATCCTATGACCTTGATGCCCGCACCGGAAGCACGCGTTTGGAAAATTCTTATAAGTAACCTCTTGTGTCCAGGTCTTACCATCTCCCCAGTTTATGGAGATTTTCGAGGGAAGGACCTGGTTCAGGTCTGTTTCAACGCAGATCTGCGGATGCCATCTTGCATTGAAAGAATGTTGAGCACCATCGTAGATTAACCCCCCAACATCCTGTCTTGAGGCCATCGGGCGACCGATCGGAGAGACGATTTCACTAAGAAATCCATACAGGAAGAAAGGCAGATTGGGAAGCTCCACCCAAAGCGGGTAACGAAGAGGCTTTGATCTGTTCGGGACAAAGTCTGGGGTCCACTTAAAAAGACAAAGGGTGGACCGGCCCACTTGCCAAGAGCTGGCTTGCAGGGCTTGGAAAGCCATCTCTTCGTTCTCAAATACTAGAAGCAGGTGATTCGCCGGCAGGAATTGACATTTCGACACAATTAGGCCGCGCGGGAACCACTCTTTCTGAAGCCAAGTTCTCACACATTCAAGAGGGGGCCTAGGGCCAAACATTTGACCGATCAGGCAAGTTTTCATCAGTTCTTCTTGCTTTGCCACCATAGACTCCTTGCATAAAGAGACCTCTGGGGGCGCGACGTCCACTAGGACGGACTCCATCTCAAGGGGGGAGACGAAGTGAGGGGGAGCCACATTGTTCATGACAAACGAGGGAATAATGGTCGACATCTTAATGACCAAAATCCCCCCCCCCCAACACCACTTTGAATTTTGGCTATGCGTAAATGAATCCCCCCAACACCAGGAGAAAAGCTTTTCCGGATTCTCTGTGTATGTTGTGTACAGTTGCCTGTCTTGCAACAAATGCCTCGGCACTTGGTCGTGAGGAGCGAACATGGGGGCCGCGCGCCTCAGAATTCTGGCCAGAGCGCTTTGAGGAACAATGCTTGGATGTGAAGGGTCAACATTTCGAGCTCCTTCCATTTGGCTCTGGACGGCGGATGTGTCCAGGCATGCGCCTTGGCCTCGCCATAGTACATTTCACTGTGGCCAATTTTGTGCGCTTCTTCGACTGGCAACTCCCGGATGGACGATCGCTCACCGACTATCTGAGTCTGTTGGTCGCGGCAACTCTCCTTCTACCAGCCTACATGCCATCCCCATCCCACGTCGAGATCTACTTCTGTGAAAACGACCAGGGCCAAAGGAAACTTGAACATAGTCCGTGGATGGTGTCTGCTAAGGCTAGTGTTTAACACAAGACGTAGCTCGCCACTTTTCTTAATATGAGGTGCATGAAGTATCTGCTTTGTCTTTCACATAGAATAGCGATGTTGCTGTGTGTGTGTTTCCCCGTCGAATTCGTAATGAGGAACATATATATGTATGTGTCTCTGTATGTATTCGGCCCCCATGATGAACCTGATGTTCGTGAAGTTTGAACTCAAGATCGTTGAAAATTGTCAATTTGAAATTAAGTGGCACTCATATTTTGTGAAGTGAAGGAAAACTTATGAAAGAGATTTCCGTTAGACCCAGAAAGCACTTCTCGTGATTTGGTTCTATACTTTGACTTAAGGCGTTCAATTTATGTTGGTAAAACCCAGTTTTCTACAGAAGAAGGCTAATTGCATGCCATTTGCTATGAGTGGTGAAATATCTACATAAGTAGAAGGCTAATTGCATGCCATTTGCTATGAGTGGTGAAATATCTACATAAGTAGGCCATTTACTAAGATTCGGAACACCGAATGGAGCATAGGCCTTTTTCTTGGAAAATTCTCGATTTCGCACTTCATTCATCGTTAACAAGAATAAGGGATTTTACCACGACTAACAACTAAAAGAAGATGCACTAACATGAAGAGTAAGACTAAAGTTTGTTTGGTAATTAAGTGGTTATAGTAATTATTCCAATTGCACTATGCTCCAAAATTAACCGAATTATCACTCTTGATATGTACATTATGTCACTAAAAGCCAATCAAGATACCTCTCATGCACATCCAAAGTTTTACTTGTCCATAAACCTCGTAGACATTGTCACAAATGCTCTTGCTCAGAATTCGCTCTTTTGCTATAAAATATAGTCTCCAAACTTGGTCTCGTACTTGAAAATTCATAACTAACATTTCCTTCCAAAACTCGAAACTCAACATCAACTTGAGCACCGAATATTTACTGGCTTCAATACATTGTGTCATTGAATGAGTTAATATTGAGATAAATGAGGTCAATGAGTCAAATTTTGAGTCCAAATTTGCATGCATGGATGAAACTATTCGTGATTCCACATCATAAAGAATCTCTTCAAAATTTAGGATCCATTATCCTATGTGTATGTATAAGCAAAGAAAGATGAATTTGAGGTCCAAAAAAATAACTAGAATTTCTCTTTCTCCACTGGATTGATCCATGAGGAGAATTAACACCAACTCTAAGTAATCTCTAAGATCTTTTCAAAATGTAAAAACAACTTTCACAACCCTGGGAGCAAACACATACACACAAATAGGATCTTTCATCTAAGGTTCAAATGATGTCGTGCGGATACTAGCCTGGTGCTTGGAGTGTATGTGAATGCGACTAAAGTTGTAGTTTGTCTTCATGTTTCCATTTCACAGATTAGACTTTTGTGTACACTTGGGAAAGCCAAAACGCATGTATAAATTTGAAGTTGGAATCTTGGTCATGTGGCAAGAGAATTGATAATTTAGGTTGAAAGGTATATCTTTTTGTCAAGCTTTCGTACATCAAAATATCAATTTGCGTGTACAGTCATGTTTGGAACGAATTACAACAGAGTTTGAGCAATGCGTGAAACGTTGATCACATGATGTTTGCATTCATTCAAACAAGTTTGAATCGATGTGTGATAATTGGATAGACTCTTTCATGTAAACCCATACACAGAAATAGGATCTTTCATGTAAGGTTCAAATGATGTCGTGTGGATACTAGCCTATATGATGGTCCTTGGAGTGTGTGCGAATGGGACTAAAGTTGTACTTAGTCTTCATGTTCACATTTTATAGATTAGACTTTTGCGTGCACTTGGGAAAGCCAAAACGCATGTATAAATTTCATGTTGGAATCTTGCTCATATGGCACGAGAATTGATAATTTAGGTTGCACATGAGAGAGCTGTTTGTTAAGCTTTCGTATGCACATCCATCAAAATGTCAATTTGCACGTACAGTCATTTTTGGAACGAATTCCAATAATGAGTTTCAGCTCACATCGAATTTCATAAATTGCGCCCTTCCACTTGGGTTTGGATTTCCCTTCCAATACGCACATCCTTTAGATGCACAAACAAAATCCTGTTTTTTGCTTCAGAGATAAAGTCAACTTTTATATGCACAATCAAGTTCATGCCTCACAAATAAAACTTTGGTTTGCACATGGGGAGGCAGAAAAACATGTATAAATTTCTTCTTTGGCATCTTGCTCATGCAATAAGAGGACGGCTAAGTTACGTTTCACATGTGAAATGGGTATATCTTTTGGTTTAGCTTTTATCTGGACATCCATTAAAATCTCATTTTGTGTGTACAAATCCACTCTCGAAGACATTGAGCATTGCGTGAAAGATTGATCAGTTTATGGTTTTATAAAATCAAACAAGTTTTAATCAATGTATGCTTACTGGATAGAAAATCTTGTTATCCTGTTAACTGAAAGATTTACAAGCATTACCTATAGTTCTTTTGGCATTTATTCACCCCAACGAAAACATTCGAATACTCACTTCATGGGAAAAGTAACGATTAGCCATGAACCTGCATGACATGGGAATTGAGACCAGCTCCTTATAGCACAGATTTTCTATTATAAACCACTTAAATACATCGATTTGATGGTATAGATCTACGATTCAAGTAGTTCTATTCTATTCGAGATAAAAGAAAGTTTCAAACATTTATATAAACTATCTAATGTCTCCACAATCTTTACCGAACAATGGACTCATTCCAATCTTCTACTCTACAAATATAGATCCAAAGCGTTGTATATTGTTGTGGCTTTAAACATCTTTGCATGGAGTTGAATTTTCAAAAATCCTTTCTTCTTTGCTACTCATCTCACTATACTTTAACTCCGCATCAAATTTATATGTTTTTTCTTGATTCAGGTGCACACTCAGGTGAATGCTGGATTTTGGCAAGGTGAATGGAGTCTATAAAAGTAGATGATATGCATTCATTGGGACACATACATTGAGAGGGAGAAGTCAAGAGCACTTTTGGGCATTAGCATCATTATAGGTGGCATTGGCCATTGTGTTCCAACACCATTCTTTGGACCACCCCTCAATTCTAGTGCTACAAGTATAATAAAGTAAGTCTACGATCAAGGGGTCTGGTCCGTTAAGACGGATCTCAAATCGGACACCATTTGATCATCTGTGTGCATGACCAAAGATCTCGAGTTTAGACTTACTAGGAGGTCTTATGCTCTTGTGAACAAGTGATCCACTTCACTTAGTGGTTAAGTCTCAAGGATGTGAGGGAGGAGGTCTTGGGTTCAATCCCCATGGGGAATATGGGGAGAGCGTTTTGCCCAAAGAGGTCTAGAGCCTTCTAGAAGCATCCACTTGAGTTAACTCGAGTTGACTCGGACACTTGGTGCACATGTAGTTACATGGCCGACACATGGATGGTTAGTATCCACCTACCCAAGAAGGCAGTCCCCTAGAGGGATCTATATATAGAGGCATTTGTTTGAGAGGAGAGTCATCTCTCTAGTACGTGGTGGTCGTAATAAAGAAAATGGTAATCTTTCTCCTACAATTTACATAGGATTATTAAACTCATTAGGACAAAGTAGTCCTCTAGTTGGGTGAAAAAATTAAGTAATTGTTG
The DNA here is from genome assembly GCA_020310875.1 of Ceratopteris richardii. Lineage (NCBI taxonomy): Eukaryota > Viridiplantae > Streptophyta > Polypodiopsida > Polypodiales > Pteridaceae > Ceratopteris > Ceratopteris richardii. The sequence continues at coordinate 79,479,820 of CM035411.1, forward strand.
GATCAAAGTAAACCATTGTAAAAACATCTAAGTTAGATGTTTGGAATAACCAAACTTCAAGTTATCCAAAACAAATTTAAGTGAATCAAGAGTTCTCAAAGTCTTGCAAGGGATAAGAATCCCACCTTCGTTACTAAGTCCATGCGCTAATCATGCCCAAAAATGAACTAGTAATCTGAATCTACCCAATTCACATGTTTGTGCCTAGATTGCACATCGAGGAACTGTGAATTGGCCAGGGATGTTCTTAGATCCACCCTTATTATTCTTTCACTAGTTTCTACTTTGTCCAGTTCATCAAAGTGCAAAATGGGATAGTGTTTTGAATCATTTGGGCAGGGACACGACCACAGAGATGAGACATGTTCTTCTAGTTCTAGAACATGGCCATGTTCTTCCAGTTTTTGAACATGAGGCTCGGGGGTTGCATATAGCAGATATATAGCTCTATTTTAGAGGACGAAAATATTTTCCAATAGGGGAAGAATGTAATAAAGTAAGCGTATGATCAATGGGTTTGGTTGGTTCAGATGGATCTAAAATCGGACACCGTTTTGTCATCCGTGATCTCCAGTTTAGACTTACTAGGAGGTCTTGTGCTCTTATGACGAAGTGATCCACTTAACTTAGTGGTTAAGTCTCAAAGATGTGAGGGAGGAGGTCTTGGGTTCAATCCCCATGGGGAATATGGGGAGAGTGTTTTGCCCAAAGAGCTCTAGAGCCTTCTAGAAGCATCCACTTGGGTTAACTCGAGTTGACTGGGACACTTGGCGCAGATGCAATTACATGGCCGACACATGGACGGTTAGTATCCACCTACCCAAGAAGGCAGTCCCCTGGAGAGAGGTATATATAGCGGCATTTGATTGGGAGGAGAGTCATCTCTCTAGTACAAGGTGGTCGTAATCATGAGTTTCTTGCAACAAGCTCATTTTTGGAGGTCACTCTATGCTGAAGATATAAACCATGGGCCTCATAATGGACTTAGCTATCAGCATTTTAGATTGATTGAATGGCTTTGAGATAGTCCTTTTGAGTGAGTGTATTGTATTCCTTCTAAAGTTAGGGGCTTTATTCTTGCAAAAATTCTTGTGTGATTACTACTTGTCGTCTCGATTATCTGCTTCCTAGAATGCCACTCAAGCTCACCACATTAGCTTTTTTAAGCATTTATGACCCTTTGTAATCATTTTCCTCTCTTTTATTTGAACTTTTCATTGTTGCTTTCTCCATGGCTATACAGTTTCTCTTTTGTTAATGTATCTTTGTTCAACGAATGTTCCTCCACACAGGAATGTTAAAGAATATACTTCCCTAAGGAGAACCTGCGTTGAGTAGGCAGAGTACTAGAAGTGTATAGGGTTTGATATTTCTAAAAGTGAGTATCGCAATACCTCCTCTACAATTTCCATCCAAATTTAGCCATCCTCTTAGTGCATGAGTAAGATTCCAACATGAATATTATACAAGATTTTGTGCTTTCCCAAGCACACAACAAAATTTTATCTATGAAACATAAACGCGAACAATTGCCATAACATTTAGGAGTGTTCACATATACTACAAGTACGCTCCATGTATAACTGTTTTAATGAAGACATCTGTCTTCTAGCATTTGTATAAATGATGGTTTCCTACAATGAAGAGCTTACATGAGCTTCAACCTACACCTTAACTTTTGGTGCAACATCCTGCACTCATAATGTAAATCAAAGATATTGCTTATTAATGAGGGTTGTTGGTTTGGACTTGCAAAATTTTTTCCTCAGGCATGTTTCTATTTGCATATGAGTTGTTGATTGAATTATTTTAAAAGAAAGTTTCATCTTCTAATGTAATGTTACTGAATTATTTAGAAATAATTTGAAATCATAGCAATGAAAGGCAAAAAACCCATGAGACTATCTCAATCCCATAGAATTTACTCATCTTGAATTAGTTCAAAGTAATCAAAAAGTACAACAATGAAGTGCAAAGAAACTCAAGGAGCTTCTAAATACCAAACGGTCCCAAAATTTCACTAAAGATCACGAATTGAAAGGGACTACTTAAAACCAAACAATAAAAAGTTGTTTGAACTTGTCATGGTGCATATAACCCATGGCACCAAGGAGAGCACTAATCGCCCTAAGATCCACAAATATGGTGTCATATCAACAGGGTTTGGACCACAAATATACTTTCATTTCACCACAGGTTGTTAATCCTGAGTGAGGAGGGTCCAACCAGTATAACCTATGGTTTCATATCACCAACAATGGTGATGTGTGAGTGAGGAGGGTCTAGCACTTGCAACCAATATAGCTAGCTAGATCAAACTTATGTCATGGGCCATTAGAACTAGAAACGAGATACCCAACACCTAGGGCTCGAGACTCGAGTGTTCTAGACTAAGGATTAATCTTCCATTTCAATGCTCCTCAAAAGCGCTTCATAAATATATTTTCTCTCTTCTTGCTTTACCTACAAACTTGTGTGATTATAGCATTCCAACATGGCTTGCGGTCAAGAGAGGAAATTTGATGTTCTGATCATTCATTGTATGAGCGAAGTATAAACTGCGAAATGTGGATCTTTACTTATCACTTTAGATTGAAGAACGTCAAGAAGTATGAGAAAGATTGATATAAATATATGCATCACAAGTACCTTCACAGAGAAATATGAAAATAAAAGCTTTTTTTGATGTTGAACATGCATGATTAGCCAAGATATGGTGAACGATCAAGATTACAAATTTTAGGATATAACCCATGCCCAATGTCTGCTACTTCATTAGATGTCTGATGGGAAATTGTTTTATATGTTTATGTGATTAGCATAGTATGGGGAAGAGAAGTGAACGTTCACTTACTCTGGGAATGAACACACCACCTATTTTGCATTGACTTCCATATTCGGATAACTTATTGGTAAATCAATTGAACGATGCCATGCATCTTTTCAAGGATATGGGCAAATTGCTTTGGGAAACCATCACATGTCAAAGAGATACCCATGGTCAAAGAAAGAATTTCAAACAAATAGGTAAATGGCCACAAGTCTGGTTTCATCTCACTAGGGTCTGGAGCATAAATGAACTTTCATCTCACCACTGGTTGTTACTCGTGATTGAGGAGGGTCTAGCCAGTATAGCCTATGGTTTCATCTCACCAATAGTGGTGACGCATGAGTGAGGAGGGTCCAACAATTGCAGCCAATACAGCCAGCCAGATCAAGCCTATGTGTTGAACCATTGGAACTAGAACCGAGAGATCCAACACATAGCGCTCCTCGAGAGTTGTAGACTACTATGCACTCTGTAGGAACATTAGCTCCAAATCACATGCTACATGTGAGGCGGCATGATAAAATTGAGGCTCACCAGCGAAACTTCAGGTGTCCTCCAAGTCCTAACCAAGACGTATGCACACGTGAAGTACGTTGGCTTTGTGAGTTCAGACAGCAACAACTATTATGGTCCCTACCCTGGGCATCACCAAAATCTGAGGGATGCCCAAGGGATAAAAGTGGGCATCCTTAAAGATCATTCAAAAGCATTCTTCCAATGTCTCGGATATAAGCTATAAAATTGTCTTGACTTATTACACAAGAGATTTGACCAAGCATGCTTGCATTTTATGTAAACAATTTTCTACAATTTATGTTGTAAGAAACAAGAATTTTTTTTTGTTTTTAAAGGTTGCAACTTTTCAAAAGTAGTTCAGTTTGCAACTATCAGGCACTTGAAGCTGCAACTTTTAGTGGAATTTTAATGCCAAAAGTGTGTTTAAAAGATACTTTTGGCACTCTTTGATTCAATAGAAATCATATCAACATAAATATGAGACATTGGCTCTAGTTTTAGAAAATAATAGCGGATGGGTGCCATGAATTGTGATACTATTCATCAAGCTTGATAATAAAAGGTAATCCTCTTTAGAATTAAGAATTTCCAATTTTAACCCTTTAGTAATTTAATACCTACTCACTACTTGGTCAATGCATGTCATTCACAATTGGAGAGCATGGACACTAGGCAACATTCAGACTTCTTGAACCATTGCACAATAAAAAAAATAATGATACATTGCTATATACTATATGGTGAATCACAACTCACTAATTAATACTGTTTGCCATTGATAGCAACCATCAATGTATCCAAATGCTAACACTTGGGAGCATAGGAGCACGGGGAGAAACACTTTATAATATATATGGAAAATAGTCACTCTTTAATATGAATGACCAGAACTACAATTATGCAAGTTCTTATCCAACTTACTAAACCTATACGTGTGGATTAGAAGAGTGGTAAAGACATGGAGAATGATGCTTCCAAGTGCTACAACAATGAGTTCTTAGTGTTTTGAGTGCCTACTCAACCCCTGAAGCAACAAATTCAATTTTGAAGTGTTTGAGCCAAACTCTATACTAGAATAGAAATTATTCACTAAAAATGTGGTGTAGAAAATTAGAAAAGAATATCCCTAAGGTCTATTTTTTATAAAAATGATCAATGGTAAGGGCCCAAAATGTATATAGATAGAATGACTAGTGTGTCAACATGCCCAAATTCAAATCCCACTACGAAAAGGCAAGAACATTGGCATAATGGCTACAACTACTCACAACATTAACATACACATACTCTATCTATCTATATATATATATATATATATATATATATATAGTCGGGGATGCCCGGGTCTTGAACATGGGCATCCCTTAAGATGCCCAAACTTAAAAAGTGGGCATCCTTTGAGGCCCAAATTCCCCTTTGATGCCCATTTTGGGCGTCAAATTTAAACACTGATTATGGCAGAGGCCGTAGTAATGGTTCTGAGAAATCTCATTCCCTGTAGGCTCCAAGGACGTTGATGGAGTCTCTATTCTCAAATCTCGATGACACCTGCGTTGTGGGCAAGAGTTCTTTTTTTCTCTTAAATAAAGGAAGTTCGACCTTAGCCTAATCTCCCGGACTTTAATTATAATAAAGAAAAAAAGTTACAAGTGAATGGAACTAGTGCCCATGGGACCCCCCAAATCCCACAATGCAGAGGAGGAGTATGGCAAGCTACAGGGCATTACAGATGAGGCGGATAAGATTATCATCATACTCATGTGGGACCCATTTGGGTTTCAACTTGTTGTTTTCGAGGAGATAAATATAGTGATGTCTAAATGGTGGCGATCTCTTGACTCAGGAGATTCTTTTACCTAGGAGAAACAAGGATTTCTCGATCGACCATTCCTTAGGAGTTTGGCCAAAATTGAACGCACATCGCTCCCTCCAAATCTTCCAGAGAGTCTCACCTCTGATGGCATTCCACAGCCTCGATGAGCAGCCGATCGCCTCACCAAACATCACTTGTTGCTAGTTGATTTGGTTCGTGAGTCTCAATACTCGGGTCACATGATGCCAGATAACACGGAACTTGGGGCAGTCGAAGAACAGGTGAACTAAATCTTCGATGCAGCGATGGCAACGCTTGCACCATGGTGGCACACCACATATTTTGTTAGCCCTTGCATTGGTCCAGATACCTTTATGCAAGATCTGCTACATGAGAACAGACTTTTTGACCTCAATTAGGGGGTGCCAAATAGACATGAATTTTAGCTCCCACCGAAGTTTGGTCCAAGAAAGGCACCATCTCTTGTTAAGGGTGTGGTGAACATCTAGATCCTCTTTGAAGTTGGGGATTCTGGATAGCTTCTTACCATTGCAACATTTGAGGCCCTCCAAGCAAGGAAGATCCTGACCGTAGAGAAGGCGGGTAGTTGAGCGGTCCCATGCTAAACACCTGCTTTGAAGAAGAGTCCATTCCTCAAAGATAACTCTAAGTCTCGGATCCAATTCTTCGAAGCTAATCCACTGGCTGGTCTCTTGTTTCCAGAGTTGTTTCCACTGTTTGAACCCCTTGTTCCATAACCACCTTGCAGTTTGGAGGTTCCAAGACTCCACCCCCCGAATGCCGCTGATCAGGAACCAAATAGAGTCATTTTGTCTAATGCCAACCGCCCACTTCCACTCATCACTGATTTTGATGAACTATTTGGCCTTGTTCCAATTCTTCCATAAGGAACACACGAGGCTAGAGCCTTTAGGGAAGACCGGGTGGGGGGAGAACAAAAGTGTGAGAATCCCTATGTCCTTCCAACCAGGGTGGCCAACTAAGGTAAGGTCTTCCGTGTTTCTGAAGATCAATTTAGCCCAAGAGGACTCCTTATTGCTCCAAGCCTTGATAAGCGACTTTGCCGCCAACTTGTCAGCCAACCCAACAATATCCAAAATTCCTAAGCCCCCTGAGTCTTTAGGGCTAATGCAAGTTTCGCATTTGATTTTGGGAATCCCCCTCCTGTTGGGGTCCCTAGTCCAAAGGAAGTTTCTGCAGATTCTTTTCACTTTGGTCAAGTCTTTCTCCTTAGGTCTCCAACACGAGATAAAGTAAATAATTGTAGATAGCATAAATGTGTTAACAACCATAGCACGCTCTGCCAGGTTGACTTGCATACCTATCCAATGATTCAACTTTCTATCCAGCTTGGATAACACCCACTTCTAGCGTTGGTCCATTGAGATGTCGAATCCCATCGGAATGCTAAGGAGACGGAAGACTTGACCGCTAGGGATAGCTTGACACCCCTGATCCACTAACAATTGGGGAGTATGTCTGCTGATTGCTCTAAAAGCAGTTTTAGCATGGTTGATTTTTGAGCCTGATGCCACACAAAAGGTGTGTAGGCGCCACCAAAACACCTCAATGCTGTTTATATCGTTATGCACAAAGGCATTCATGTCATTAGCAAAAAGTCTCACAATCATTTGGCCGTGATTTAGAGGTAAGGAAAGACCCTTGAGATTGCCAGTGTCCATGTGATGCTTTAATAGGCAGTTGAGTCCATTCGAGGCGATAGCGAATACTAATGGAGCCAGAGGGCAGCCTTGCCTAATTGATCTTTTTAAACAAATGGGCTCAGAGAGCTTACCGTTGATGTTTATTCTAGTTGAAGCATTTCCAAGAAGAGTGGAAACCATCTTCGTGAACTTTTCGCTGCATCCACCCTTTTAATGTCTTCATAAAGCACTCCAAGAAGAACATCCATCGACTATGGACAATTCCTGCTATTGCAACTTGATCTACCACATGAACCAGTAAATGAAGTTGAATAGTAAGAATACTTGTGGAAAAGTATTTCTCTACCATACAAACACCCTCGATAGCATTGAGTTTTGCACTCTTTATGCTATCTCTATATATCTCTTTAAAAGATATCCACCATACTAAAGAACTAATTTTATAAATGGTTCTTCGTACATCCTCTGAAAGACAATCTTTTAGGGCTACAGGGAGCACAAACTATAAAAACTTGTGCCAATCATGAGACGTGAGTCCTGCAAGATTATCGTTTCATGTGAAAGCAGTTTTTAGACATCTCATGCATCTAGTAGGTGTTCGAAACTCTGAAATTGTTTTCTTCACTTGTTGCTCTTCCATCCTGCAAAGCACCCGGGGAGCTCTTGGAACGATACTATTCCATTGGGCTTAGTAATTGCCCACAAGTCTCGCATACAACCTCGCTCTTCTAAGTCCTCCCTTTGTGCTTTACTTTCTTTCTTTCCGATCAAAGTTTTCCAAAGAATCTCTCCCACATTCTTAAAAATATGCATCGGGTCCACCAAATGATTGATCAACAATTCACTCCAATAAGGGAGTTCATGAAAAATGGACAATCGTTTCATGCCAGCAATTGGATTTTCTGAATCCCACAGTTGTTTCCAATCACTAGCTTTCATTTGGTGTTGCGCTTGTCGACCAATTTGTAGTTCACGTAAAACATGTCCATCAGACAAATATCTATGATGTCCTTCATAGAGAATTTTACGTAGTGCTTTGGAATAGCGTGCTTCGAGTCATGGTCCGCATAAAGGACAAGCATGGTAACCCGAAATTGATAAACCTGAACATTCACCATAACTAGGCCAATCATGCATTGTCCAGATAAGTATGCCTTGCACTTGCAAGTCTCGTCTTCTTATAGGTTGAGAAATGTCACGCACAGAAATCCCATCCCATAAAATGTGCACTTCTTCCACAAGTGATGCAAGATATACATCCATGTTTTTTATCTTATACTTACCTGGTACAATAAGAGCTAATAATAAATGAGCTTTCTTTGTGGCCAACCATGGTGGGATATTATAATTGACCAAACATACAGGCCATGTGCTCCATGAAGAACTGCGTAATCCAAATGGATTCACTCCATCCATAGCTAGGCCTAGACCTATGGACAGAGGCTCACTAGCAAACTCTGGTCACTTACTATCTAGGTGCTTCCAAGCATCAGAGTCAGTAGGCACTCACATTACATTATTTGTAGACTTTCTCTTTGTATGCCATGACATTAACTCAGCTATAGATTTGCATCTAAACATGTTCTTAATTCGTGGAATGATAGGAAAGTGGCGAAGAACCTTTGCGGGGATTGCTTCACCTACAACATCTTTTGTAGATCTATTTGCTCCACACTTTGGACATACGTGGAGATACTCATAATCATTCCGAAAGAGAATGCAATCATTCGGACAAGCATGAATTTTAGTATAATCCATTCCAATGGACTGTAAAAATTTTTTCGCATCTCCACGTGTTCGAGGCATGTGATTGCCCTCTGGCAAAAATTGATCTTTAAGAAGCCTGCAATAAGCAATTAAAACGATATTAGTAAATAAAGTTATTGTGATACAACAATGAAAGCCAATTTGTTCTCCACTTACCTGAACAATTCAGTGACACTCCTACTTGACCATGCATAAATGGATTGCATATTAAGCATTTCGAGTGATGCACGTAGTACATATATCTTTGCTCCATTGTAAAGTGGTAAACGAGCTAGTCTTTGCATGTTTTCACATTCTTCATCGACTTCTGATCATGGAATTTCTGTTGTGTCCATGAAACTCTCGACACCTTCTTCACCATCATGATCTTCTTCCATCTCATAAAACGCTTGAAGCATCTCTTCCATATGTTCATTACGTGTAATATTATTAGTACTTGCTTGTATGTCTAAGTCCCTTTTTTCTCTCTTTTGTCCACGAGAGGTTACCGGTGCAATGTCGTTTGGGTCCATTTGCTCACCTGGGGGACCATGCGAATCATAGCGTAGGCTTTCGAGTCGACTCCTATCAAAGGATCCATACTCTCTAACATGTGCAGTACAAATCCGTAGTTTCTGATAAATTTGATACTTGCACTGTGTGCAAGGACAAGCCATTCTCTCTTCAGGATCCAAAGAAGCCATCTGCTACAATATGGACATTTTAGAACATTTGTTTTTTTATTAAACCTAAAAATGATACTCTTAAAGACTTAAACCTGAAATACTAAACCTAAATATTTAAATACCTAAAAAAACTTAAAACCCTAATCTATATAACTATCCTATTTTATCTATATATTCGGATTTTTTCTTGATTGATCCTATTTTATATATATATTTATTTATTTATTCAGATTTTTTTCCTCTTAATTGAGCTATATGTATGTCTAAATCCTAAAACCATAAGTTTAAAGATCTAGACCTAAATTATGTATATTTTTATACAAAGGTGTATATACATGTATATATGTATTATATGTGTATGGGTATGTGTGTATATATGTTATGTAGGTGTTAAAACCCTAAAACCATAATCAAAATGAGCTAGACCTAAATGTATATATATGTATGCATGTGTATATATATGTGTGCGGGCATTGCTTCACCTACAACATCTTTTGTAGATCTATTTGCTCCACACTTTGGACATACGTGGAGATGCTCATAATCATTCCGAAAGAGAATGCAATCATTCGGACAAGCATGAATTTTAGTATAATCCATTCCAATGGACTGTAAAAGTTTTTTCGCATCTCCACGTGTTCGAGGCATGTGATTGCCCTCTGGCAAAAATTGATCTTTAAGAAGCCTGCAATAAGCAATTAAAACGATATTAGTAAATAAAGTTATTGTGATACAACAATGAAAGCCAATTTGTTCTCCACTTACCTGAACAATTCAGTGACACTCCTACTTGACCATGCATAAATGGATTGCATATTAAGCATTTCGAGTGATGCACGTAGTACATATATCTTTGCTCCATTGTAAAGTGGTAAACGAGCTAGTCTTTGCATGTTTTCACATTCTTCATCGACTTCTGATCATGGAATTTCTGTTGTGTCCATGAAACTCTCGACACCTTCTTCACCATCATGATCTTCGTCCATCTCATAAAACGCTTGAAGCATCTCTTCCATATGTTCATTACGTGTAATATTATTAGTACTTGCTTGTATGTCTAAGTCCCTTTTTTCTCTCTTTTGTCCACGAGAGGTTACCGGTGCAATGTCGTTTGGGTCCATTTGCTCACCTGGGGGACCATGCGAATCATAGCGTAGGCTTTTGAGTCGACTCCTATCAAAGGATCCATACTCTCTAACATGTGCAGTACAAATCCGTAGTTTCCGATAAATTTGATACTTGCACTGTGTGCAAGGACAAGCCATTCTCTCTTCAGGATCCAAAGAAGCCATCTGCTACAATATGGACATTTTAGAACATTTGTTTTTTTATTAAACCTAAAAATGATACTCTTAAAGACTTAAACCTGAAATACTAAACCTAAATATTTAAATACCTAAAAAAACTTAAAACCCTAATCTATATAACTATCCTATTTTATCTATATATTCGGATTTTTTCTTAATTGATCCTATTTTATATATATATTTATTTATTTATTCAGATTTTTTTCCTCTTAATTGAGCTATATGTATGTCTAAATCCTAAAACCATAAGTTTAAAGATCTAGACCTAAATTATGTATATTTTTATACAAAGGTGTATATACATGTATATATGTATTATATGTGTATGTGTATGTGTGTATATATGTTATGTAGGTGTTAAAACCCTAAAACCATAATCAAAATGAGCTAGACCTAAATGTATATATATGTATGCATGTGTATATATATGTGTGCGGGGATTGCTTCACCTACAACATCTTTTGTAGATCTATTTGCTCCACACTTTGGACATACCTGGAGATGCTCATAATCATTCCGAAAGAGAATGCAATCATTCGGACAAGCATGAATTTTAGTATAATCCATTGCAATGGACTATAATGATTTTTCGCATCTTCACATGTTGGAGGCATGTGATTGCCCTCTGGCAGAAATTGATCTTTAAGAAGCCTGCAATAAGCAATTAAAACGATATTAGTAAATAAAGTTATTGTGATACAACAATGAAAGCCAATTTGTTCTCCAATTACCTGAACAATTCAGTGACACTCCTACCTGACCATGCATAAATGGATTGCAGCACGTAGTACATATATCTTTGCTCCATTGTAAAGTGGTAAACGAGCTAGTCTTCGCATGTTTTCACATTCTTCATCGACTTCTGATCATGGAATTTCTGTTGTGTCCATGAAACTCTCGACACCTTCTTCACCATCATGATCTTCGTCCATCTCATAAAATGCTTGAAGCATCTCTTCCATATGTTCATTATGTGTAATATTATTAGTACTTGCTTGTATATCTAAGTCCCTTTTTGCTCTCTTTTGTCCACGAGAGGTTACCAGTGCAATGTCGTTTGGGTCCATGTGCTCACCTGGGGGACCATGCGAATCATAGCGTAGGTTCTCTAGTCAACTCCTATCAAAGGATCCATACTCTCTAACATGTGCAGTACAAATTCGTAGTTTTTGATAAATTTGATACTTGCACTGTGTGCAAGGACATGCCATTCTCTCTTCACGATCCAAAGAAGCCATCTGCTACAATATGGACATTTTAGAACATTTGTTTTTTTTATTAAACCTAAAATGATACTCTTAAAGACTTAAACCTGAAAGACTAAACCTAAATACTTAAATACCTAAAAAAACTTAAAACCCTAATCTATATAACTATCTTATTTTATCTATATATTTGGATTTTTTCTTAATTGATCCTATTTTATATATATATTTATTTATTTATTCATATTTTTTTCCTCTTAATTGAGCTATATGTATGTCTAAATCCTAAAACCATAAGTTTAAAGATCTAGACCTAAATTATGTATATTTCTATACAAAGGTGTATATACATGTATATATGTATTATATGTGTATGTGTATGTGTGTATATATGTTATGTAGGTGTTAAAACCCTAAAACCATAATCAAAATGACCTAGACCTAAATGTATATATATGTATGCATGTGTATATATATGTGTGCGGGGATTGCTTCACCTACAACATCTTTTGTAGATCTATTTGCTCCACACTTTGGACATACGTGGAGATGCTCATAATCATTCCGAAAGAGAATGCAATCATTCGGACAAGCATGAATTTTAGTATAATCCATTGCAATGGACTGTAAAAGTTTTTTCGCATCTCCACGTGTTGGAGGCATGTGATTGCCCTCTAGCAAAAATTGATCTTTAAGAAGCCTGCAATAAGCAATTAAAACGATATTAGTAAATAAAGTTATTGTGATACAACAATGAGAGCCAATTTGTTCTCCACTTACCTGAACAATTCAGTGACACTCCTACCTGACCATGCATAAATGGATTGCAGATTAAGCATTTCGAGTGATGCACGTAGTACATATATCTTTGCTCCATTGTAAAGTGGTAAACGAGCTAGTCTTCGCATGTTTTCACATTCTTCATCGACTTCTGATCATGGAATTTCTGTTGTGTCCATGAAACTCTCGACTCCTTCTTCACCATCATGATCTTCGTCCATCTCATAAAATGCTTGAAGCATCTCTTCCATATGTTCATTATGTGTAATATTATTAGTACTTGCTTGTATGTCTAAGTCCCTTTTTGCTCTCTTTTGTCCACGAGAGGTTACCGGTGGAATGTCGTTTGGGTCCATTTGCTCACCTAGGGGACCATGCGAATCATAGCCTAGGTTTTCCACTCGACTCCTATCAAAGGATCCATACTCTCTAACATGTGCAGTACAAATCCGTAGTTTCTGATAAATTTGATACTTGCACTGTGTGCAAGGACATGCCATTCTCTCTTCAGGATCCAAAGAAGCCATCTGCTACAATATGGACATTTTAGAACTTTGTTTTTTTTATTAAACCTAAAAATGATACTCTTAAAGACTTAAAACTGAAATACTAAACCTAAATACTTAAATACCTAAAAAAACTTAAAACCCTAATCTATATAACTATCCTATTTTATCTATATATTTAGATTTTTTCTTAATTGATCCTATTTTATATATATATTTATTTATTTATTCAGATTTTTTTCCTCTTAATTGAGCTATATGTATGTCTAAATCCTAAAACCATAAGTTTAAAGATCTAGACCTAAATTATGTATATTTTTATACAAAGGTGTATATACATGTATATATGTATTATATGTGTATCTGTATGTGTGTATATATGTTATGTAGTTGTTAAAACCCGAAAACCATAATCAAAATGACCTAGACCTAAATGTATATATATGTATGCATGTGTATATATATGTGTGCGAGGATTGCTTCACCTACAACATCTTTTGTAGATCTATTTGCTCCACACTTTGGAAATACGTGGAGATGCTCATTATCATTCCGAAAGAGAATGCAATCATTCAGACAAGCATGAATTTTAGTATAATCCATTCCAATGGACTATAAAAGTTTTTTCGCATCTCCACGTGTTGGAGGCATGTGATTGCCCTCTCGCAAAAATTGATCTTTAAGAAGCCTGCAATAAGCAATTAAAACGATATTAATAAATAAACTTATTTTGATACAACAATGAAAGCCAATTTGTTCTCCACTTACCTGAACAATTCAGTGACACTCCTACCTGACCATGCATAAATGGATTGTAGATTAAGCATTTCGAGTGATGCACGTAGTACATATATCTTTGCTCCATTGTAAAGTGGTAAACGAGCTAGTCTTCGCATGTTTTCACATTCTTCATCGACTTCTGATCATGGAATTTCTGTTGTGTCGATGAAACTCTCGACACCTTCTTCACCATCATGATCTTCGTCCATCTCATAAAATGCTTGAAGCATCTCTTCCATATGTTCATTATGTGTAATATTATTAGTACTTGCTTGTATGTCTAAGTCCCTTCTTGCTCTCTTTTGTCCACGAGAGGTTACTAGTGCAATGTCGTTTGGGTCCATTTGCTCACCTGGGGGACCATGGGAATCATAGCGTAGGTTTTCCAGTCGACTCCTATCAAAGGATCCATACTCTCTAACATGTGCAGTACAAATCCGTAGTTTTCGATAAATTTGATACTTGCACTCTGTGCAAGGACATGCCATTCTCTCTTCAGGATCCAAAGAAGCCATCTGCTACAATATGGACATTTTAGAACATTTGATTTTTTTATTAAACCTAAAATGATACTCTTAAAGCCTTAAACCTGAAATACTAAACCTAAATACTTAAATACCTAAAAAAACTTAAAACCCTAATCTATATAACTATCCTATTTTATCTATATATTCAGATTTTTTCTTAATTGATCCTATTTTATATATATATTTATTTATTTATTCAGATTGTTTTCCTCTTAATTGAGCTATTTGTATGTCTAAATCCTAAAACCATAAGTTTAAAGATCTAGACCTAAATTATGTATATTTTTATACAAAGGTGTATATACATGTATATATGTATTATATGTGTATGTGTATGTGTGTATATATGTTATGTAGGTGTTAAAACCCTAAAACCATAATCAAAATGACCTAAACCTAAATGTATATATATGTATGCATGTGTATATATATGTGTGCGGGGATTGCTTCACCTACAACATCTCTTGTAGATGTATTTGCTCCACACTTTGGACATACGTGGAGATGCTCATAATCATTCCGAAAGAGAATGCAATCATTCGGACAAGCATGAATTTTAGTATAATCCATTCCAATGGACTGTAAAAGTTTTTTCGCATCTCCACGTGTTGGAGGCATGTGATTGCCCTCTCGCAAAAATTGATCCTTAAGAAGCCTGCAATAAGCAATTAAAACGATATTAGTAAATAAAGTTATTGTGATACAACAATGAAAGCCAATTTGTTCTCCACTTACCTAAACAATTCAGTGACACTCCTACCTGACCATGCATAAATGGATTGCAGATTAAGCATTTCGAGTGATGCACATAGTACATATATCTTTGCTCCATTGTAAAGTGGTAAACGAGCTAGTCTTCGCACGTTTTCACATTCTTCATCGACTTTTGATCATGGAATTTTTGTTGTGTCCATGAAACTCTCAACACCTTCTTCACCATCATGATCTTCGTCCATCTCATAAAATGCTTGAAGCATCTCTTCCATATGTTCATTATGTGTAATATTATTAGTACTTGCTTGTATGTCTAAGTCCCTTTTTGCTCTCTTTTGTCCACGAGAGGTTACCGGTGCAATGTCGTTTGGGTCCATTTGCTCACCTAGGGGACCATGCGAATCATAGCGTAGGTTTTCCAGTTGACTCCTATCAAAGGATCCATACTCTCTAACATGTGCAGTACAAATCCGTAGTTTCTGATAAATTTGATACTTGCACTGTGTGCAAGGACATTGCATTCTCTCTTCAGGATCCAAAGAAGCCATCTGCTACAATATGGACATTTTAGAACATTTGTTTTTTTTATTAAACCTAAAAATGATACTCTTAAAGACTTAAACCTGAAATACTAAACCTAAATACTTAAATACGTAAAGAAACTTAAAACCCTAATCTATATAACTATCCTATTTTATCTATATATTCGGATTTTTTCTTAATTGATCCTATTTTATATATATATTTATTTATTTATTCAGATTTTTTTCCTCTTAATTGAGCTATATGTATGTCTAAATCCTAAAACCATAAGTTTAAAGATCTAGACCTAAATTATGTATATTTTTATACAAAGGTGTATATACATGTATATATGTATTATATGTGTATGTGTATGTGTGTATATATGTTATGTAGGTGTTAAAACCCTAAAACCATAATCAAAATGACCTAGACCTACATGTATATATATGTATGCAGGTGTATATATATGTGTATATGTATATATATGTGAATATAGATAGGTGAATAAGTATGTGTGTTTGTGTATGTGTATATATATTCACTCTATTTAAAATGATTAAAATTAAACCTATTTTTATATATTTAATCATATATATTTCATTTATTTATTTAAAACACTAGTTGTTATCATATTTTATTATCTATATAATTATCTTACTTTATATATATATATTATTTATATATTCAGATATTTTTTCTTAATTAATCCTATTTTTATATATTTTATTATATATGTTTAATTAAATTATTTAAAACACTACTTCCTTTTATATTTATTTATGTATATAATTATCTTATTATATATATATATTTATTTATATATTCAAATTTATTGCTTACTTAATCCTATTTTTAAATATTTAATTATAAATATTTAATTATAACTATTTAATTATAAATATTTAATTATAAATATTTAATTATATATATTTAATTAAATTTTATAAAACACTATTTCTTTCTATATTTATTTATCTATATAATTATCCTATTATATATATATATATATATATATATATATATATATATATATATATATATATATATATATATATATATATATATAATATTCGGATTTTTCCCTTACTTAATCCTATTTTTATATATTTAATTTTATATATTTAATTATATATATTTAATTATATATATTTAATTAATTTATTTAAAACACTAGTTCTTTTTATATTTATTTATGTCTATAATTGTCTTATTATATATATATATATATTTATTTGTATATTCAGATTTTTTCCTTACGTAATCCTATTTTTATACATTTAATTTTGTATATTTAATTATATATATGTAATTGAAACCCTAATCTTAAAAATATAGAATAAATTATGTATATTTTTGTATGCATGTGTATCTACATGGATATATGTAGTATATGTGTATGTGTATGTGTGTATATATGTTATGTAGGTTTTAAAACCCTAAAACCCTAATCTTTTCACATTTTTTAATATAATTCAGATTGTATATATTAAGATTTTTTATTATAATTCAGTTATTTATATATTCGGATTTTTTTTCTTATTTTTCTCTATATTTTTTCTTAATATAAATATAATTGAGTTATATGTATGCCTAAACCTTAAAGCCCTAATCTTAAAGATCTAGACGTAAAATATTTTTTATGCATGTGTATCTACATGTATATATGTATTATATGTGTATGTGTATGTGTGTATATATGTTATGTAGGTGTTAAAACCCTAAAACCCTAATCTTAAAGATTTAAACCTAAAATATGTATATTTTTGTATGCATGTGTATCCACATGTATGTATGTATTATATGTATATGTGTGTTTGTGTATATATATTATGTAGCTATTAAAACCCTAAAACCCTAATCAGAAAGACTCAGACTTAAATCTGAAATACTAAAACGTAATACTTAAACACCTATAAAATCTAAACCCCTAATCCTTAAACCCTGATCATATTATATATATATATATATATATATATATATATATATATATATATATATATATATATATATATATATATATATATATATTTATTTATTTATATTCAGATTTTCTTTATTATTTTTTCTCTATATTTTTTCTTAATATAAATATAATTGAGTTATATGTATGCCTAAACCCTAAAACCCTAATCTAAAGATCTAGACCTAAAATATGTATATTTTTGTATGCATGTGTATCTACATGTATATATGTATATTTTTGTATGCATGTGTATCTACATGTATATATGTATATTTTTGTATGCATGTGTATCTACATGTATGTATGTATTATATGTATATGTGTGTTTGTGTAGATATGTTATGTAGGTATTAAAACCCTAAAACCCTCATCAGAAAGACCTAGTCTTAAATCTGAAATACTAAAACCTAAATACTTAAACACCTATAAAAATCTAAACCCCTAATCCTAAAACCCTAATCATATTTTATATATATATATTTATTTATATATTCAGATTTTTTTTCTTATTTTTCTCTATATTTATTCTTAATATAAATATAATTGAGTTATATGTATGCCTAAAACTCTAATCTTAAATATCTAGACCTAAAATATGTATATTTCTGTATACATGTATATATATATATAAATATATATATATATATATATATATATATATATATATATATATATATATATATATATATATATATATATATATATATATATATATATGTGTGTGTGTGTGTAAATAGCCTAAAAACCCTAATCCTATTTTTATATATTTGATGTAACAAAAACTTCAAAATAAAAAAATTATATATTTAATTAAAACACTAGCTTATGTCTGTGTGTATATATGTGCATGTGTGTATGTATGTGTGTGTGTGAATGTATGCATGTGTGTATATGTGTATGTGTGTCTATGTATGCATGTGTGAGTATATGAGTATGTATGTACATATGTGTGTGCATGTATGCATGTGTGTACATGTGTGTGTGTATGTATACATGCATGTGTGTATATGTGTGTATGTATGCATGTGTGTATATATGTGTGTGTATGTATGCATGTGTACATGTGTGTGTGTATGTATGCATGTGTGTGTATGCGGATGTGTGTGTATGTATGCATGCATGTGTGTGTATGTGTATGTGTGTATATGTGTGTATGTATGTGTGTATGTATGTGTGTATACATATGTGTATATGTGTGTGTGTATGTATGTGTGTATGCATGTGTGTGTGTATGTATGCATGTGTGTATGTATGCATGTGTGTATATGTGTATATGTGTGTATGCATGCATGTGTGTATATGTGTGTGTATGTATGCATGCATGTGTGTATATGTGTGTATATGTGTGTGTGTGTGTGTATATGTATGTGTGTATATGTGTGTGTATGTGTATGTATGCATATGTGTATATATGTGTGTGTATGCATGTGTGTATATGTATGCATGTGTGTAAATTTGTATGTATGTGTATGCATGCATGTGTGTATATTTGTGTGTATGTAGGCATGCATGTGTGTATAGGTGTGTGTATGTAAGCATGCATGTGTGTACATGTATGTGTGTATGTATGCATGTGTAAATGTGTAAATGTGTGTGTGTATGTATGCTCTATTTTCATATCTCTATCTTCCTTTCTTTCATTATTCTTTATCTCTCACTTTCTCTCTCTCTTTTTCTCTCTCTCTCTCTCTCTCTCTCTCTCTCTCTTTCTCTCTCTCTCTCACTCTCTCTCTCCTCTCTGTCTCTCTGTCTCTCTCTTTCTCTCTCTCTCTCCTTCTGTATCTATCAATAGAGAATAAAACAATCACTTACAAGTATGTCCCTCTTTTGGGTCGTTATCGTCAAAGCGTAATGTATGTCGCCTATTGTTCAATTCCAAACAATCGACACCAAAGAACTTTTGCAAAATCAAAGAAAAGAGAAATTATAAAACCTAAAGCATAGAGAAACACAAATGCTAACAGTACGCGCAGCACTTACCAAGATGTGAAATCTAAGCTGAGAGAGAGAGAGTGTGTGTGTGTAGAGAGAGAGATCTATGTGTGTGTGTGCACAAGACAATGCATGTCGCTATTCGGTTCACACGTGCAAGTTTGACAGAAGACCAACGGTACTCATACACGTGCAAAAATGTGAAGTTTTTGGTAACTTCTAGTAAATTACCGATGCTTATACCGATGCATATACCGACGCCCATAGCGATGCATATACCGATGGTTGTGGGCCACACCGATGATCCATTTAAAATGGTCATACGGACGGTCACTTGATCGTCGATATCTCTAAGTGACATTTTCTGATGCCCATACGGATGCCCAGTGTGACCGTCGGTATATGCAACGTCGGTATGCCTCTCATATGTTGTAGTGTATTCAAGATTCCATGTCGTAAAGCATCTCTTCAAAATTTAGGATCCATTATCCTATTTGTATGTATAAGCAAAGAAAGAAGAATTTGAGGTCCAAAAGAATAACTTGAACTTCTCTTTCTCCACTCGATGGATCCATGAGGAGCCTTAATACCAACTCCAAGTAATTTCTAAGATCTTGTCAAAATTAAAAAACAACTTTCACAACCCTGGGAGCAAACACATACACACAAATAGGCTCTTTCATCTAAGGTTCAAATGATGTCGTGGGGATACTAGCCTATATGATGGTGCTTGGAGTGTAAGTGAATGCGACTAAAGTTGTATTTTGTCTTCATGTTCGCATTTCACAGATTAGACTTTTGTGTACACTTGGGAAAGCAAAACCGCATGTATACATTTCATGTTGGAATCTTGCTCATGTGGCAAGAGAGTTGATAATTTAGGTTGAAAGGTATATCTTTTTTGTAAGCTTTCGGTATGCACATCCATCAAAATATCAATTTTCGTGTACAGTCATCTTTGGAACGAATTCCAACAATGAGTTTGAGCAATGCGTGAAATGGTAATAACCTTATGTTTCATTCATTCAAACAAGTTTGAGTCGATGTGTGATAATTGGATAGACTCCTTCATGTAAACACAGACGCAGAAATAGGCTCTTTCATGTAAGGTTCAAAGGATGTCGTGGGGATACTAGCCTATACGATGGTGCTTGGAGTGTATGGGAATGCGACCAAAGTCGTACTTAGTCTTAATGTTCACATTTCATAGACTAGACTTCTGCGTGCACTTGGGAAAGCCAAAACACATGTATAAATTTCATGTTGGAATCTTGCTCATGTGTCACGAGAATTGATAATTTAGGTTGCACATGAGAGAGCCGTTTGTTAAGCTTTCGTATGCACATCCATCAAATTATTAATTTGCATACGTGAAACGTTAATAACTTTAGTTTTCATTCATCCACACAAGTTTGAATCGATGTGTGATAATTGGATACATACTCTTTCGACTATATTAATTGAAAGATCAGAAAGCGTTATCTATAGCTGTTCTTGCATTTGTTTAATCGAAGATTAATGTTCGAATATTCATTGCATGGAAAACGTAACAAATAGCCATGACTTTGCATGACACATCGGTCGAACTCAGCTTACTCTAAACCACTTCAACAAGCCAATTTGACGGTACAGGTTTATGATTCAAATACTTCTATTCTGGTTTCTATTAAGAAAAAAAAAAGAGAGTCAAATATTTAGATAAAATGTCTAATGTCCGCACAATCTTCACCAAACCATCGACCCATTCCAATCTTCTAGACTACAAATATGATCAACAACATTGAATATCAGAATTCCATTCTTCTCTGCTACGCATCTCGTCATACTTTAACTCCTCATCAAATGCGTATGTTTGTCTAGATTCAGCTATTTCAACACACTCCCAACAGTCATGTTGAATTCAGGCTTTTTAAGCATATGGGTGAGGTACAAGAGTCTTCCATCGCTCAATCACGGATCCAGTCAGTCAGATCTCATCGCTGACTAGTTCCGTTCCCCATAAATTACAGGCCAAAAATGCCTCCAAATCCGGTTCCAAAGATAAGACGTCAAGAGAGGATTCAAAGTTGCCAGACGCCAGGGCTTCTCCTCACGCAACAAGTCTCTATTCTCAATTGGATGTCCCCAGAATAGGAGTGTCTCCTCCTTTTGATAGCCATGATTAGTGGTCCTTTAACTGCAAAAGTGTATATTGTTGGGGAAAAACGACATCGGGAAAAAAAAAAAAGAAAAATCAACATTGTCGGTAAAGTCGTCCGATCGCTTTGGAACCTCTTATTAAAAAACGTGTGTAGACCACAATGTGTAGACCACGGGTATCAAAATGAGGTCTCTTGAATTGGATGTTTTATCATTAACAACTTTTCTCATGACTTTCTCAACTGTCTCTTCTCAAAGAATGTGTTAAAACTCTAACTCTTCTCGTGCAAGAACCAATTCAAGCGATCGACAAATACTTGAAAATAGCGGTCTTCTTGAATAATCACATCGAATTTCACTTGGGTTTGGATTTCCCTTCAAATACGCACATCCTTTAGATGCACAAACGAAATCCTGTTTTTTGCTTCAGAGATGAAGTCAACTTTTATATGCACAATCAAGTTCATGCCTCACAAATAAAATTTTGGTGTGCACATGGGGAGGCAGAAAAACATGTATAAATTTCCTCATTGGCATCTTGCTCATGCAATAAGAGGACGGCTAAGTTAGGTTTCACATGTGAAATGGGTATATCTTTTGGTTTAGCTTTTATATGGACATCCATTAGAATGTCACTTTGTGTGTACAAATCCACTCTCAAAGACATTGAGCATTGCGTGAAAGATTGATCACTTTATGGTTTTATAAAATCAAACAAGCTTTAATCAATGTATGATTACTGGATAGAAAATGTTGTTACATTTTCAACCGAAAGATTTAGAAGCATTACCTATAGCTCTTTTGGCATTTATTTACCCCAACGAAAACATTCGAATACTCACTTCATGGGAATTGAAATCTGCTCCTTATAGCACAAACTTTCTATTCTAAACCACTGGAATACATCGATTTGATGGACCTACGATTCAAGGAGTTCTATTCTATTCGGGATAACAGAAAGTTTCAAACATGTATATAAAATAATTAATGTCTCCACAATCTTTACCAAACAATGGACTCATTCCAATCTTCTTCTCTACAAATATAGCTCCACAGCGTTGTATATTGTTGTCGCTTTAAACATCTTTGCATGGAGTTGAATTTTCAAAAATGCTTTCTTCTTTGCTACTCATCTAACTATACTTTAACTCCGCATCAAATTTATATGTTTTTTTCTTGATTCAGATGTTTTAACACAATCCCAACAACCATGTTGAATTCAGCGTGTTAAGGCTTACGTGTGAAGTACAAGGGTCTTGTTAATTTTCCGTCCATATCCATCCATTGCTCATTCACATTTTTTGTTTTCAATTGCCTTCTATCATCTAATAGTTCCATTAATGGAATTCAAATAAAAGAATGCATAAATGCAATAAAAAACATGATTAAAATGCCTTGAAATCTAGTGTTCCTAATTGGTCACTAGAGTTCCATGTGAATACAGATGCTAGTCGTCATGCATCAGGAGGAGTCTTGGCTCAACCAGCCATGCCCAAGATAGACCAACCTATACCTTATGCTAGCATACAACTTACCAAAGCAGAAAGAAACTATAGCACTATGGAAAGGGGACATTTGGTTGCTGTTTTTGCACTTCAAAAATGTCAACACTACCTTCTAGGTGTGCATTTTATTTTTATATATGATAAACTGCCTTTCAAGTATTTAATTCATAAGCCCGAAGTAGCTAGAGGGGTTTGGCATTGGTTAATGCTCTTTCAAGAGTATGACTTTGAAATTCACATTAAGCTAGGAAAAGAGCACTACATGGTAGATCAAGTATCAAGAATGGCCATAAGCAAAATGCACTAGGTATTAATGACAAAATTGTGGATAGTAGTCTCTTCTTGGTAGAGACTCAAATCAGGTGTCATAAGAAAATTTTGCAATTCCTCACTATAGTGAAATTTTTCGAGTATATAGAGAAGAATAAATTACTCTTTAAAGCAAAATAATATTCACTTATAAATGGCCACTTGCATAAATACTGTCAATATAATATCTTAAGAAAACGTGTTTATCTATTGGAGGCACATCTTTTCCTTGAACGGGCACATAGTGAAGGGCATCTCAAGAGAGAGGATTTGCATCACAAAAACATCTATAAGGGATTATGCTGATCTCATATTTACACAGATGCAATCATGTTTGCCAAAGAATGTTACATATGCTAGAAATGTGCTTTTGGACATTAGTATCCTTATTGGTGGCATTGGGCATTGTTCTCAAGCACCATTCTTGGACCACCCCTACGTTTTAGTGTTAGAAGCACACTTCTGGAGTTTTCTCTATGGTGAAGATACAAAGCATGGGCCTCCTATTGGGGTTGGAAATTGGCATTTCAAATTGATTGAGTGGCCTTTAGATAACCTGATGATGATGTGAAGATCTTCAAACTTCTCTTCCATACCTTTTGTTATCTTCATCTTGAAGTAGCAAGTACTCTTGACATATTTATGAACTTTTCTCTTCCTCTATCGCTAAGACTAAGAGACAAAACAAACATGGTATACAAATGGAAGTCAACATAGACTGATATATCTAAATTCACCAACCTTTTGTCTGAATGATGAATTACCTTTCTAGAGTTACCTCTTTAGGTCAAATTCTATACCTAGATATCGAACCAACTTATAACACAAAATTGGTTGAACACAAAACTCATCCCATCTCCAAATTTGTCTTCTACATGAGCTTTCTTGCCAAGAAAGAGATCTCTCAAAACTCTCTAGAAAAATCTCTAGATACCTATTTTGATGTAGTTTTTAACTTTCAAATAATCAAAGTGTATAAAAGCACTCCTTGAATCCTTCAAATCTCTTCATAACTGCTCTTCTAAGATATGACCTGCAAATGATAATCTAGACAACAAAGTTCAATATCCTATTGGTCATTATGCTCATAATAGAATAGCATATGTAGAACTTTTTTATACTCCTTGTACAAGTAATAAGCGCTGGCAGCGTGGATAGCATAGAAGTTGTTGGAGATGAGGTAAGCCCATAGCTCATATTACAGGTCCACGGTTTCATAGATCTAGTATATACAACATAGAATCTAGCAATCTTCCAATATTGACAAAACATGAACATACCACACTTAATCATACAAATGATGAGACAAACATAGAGAGAGACTAGACAACATGTGTAAAGTGTTACGTATGCCAAGGCTTACTCACACTATCATATATACCAATGCTCAATGTACAACGTGGGAGCAAAACTCTCAACCACTCTATGTGAACAGAAATAGATGGATATAACAAACATATTCAGATGTATGAATAGAAATCTGAATATATATGAGATGTGTAACCTAATAGGTTGTAGAAGAATGAATATGAGTGACCAAAAGAGGAAGGATCAATCTAAAACTGATTATCAACAAGCCCTCATCTAACCTTAGGCTATGGAAGACCCTAAGTCAGATATGTGTGTGAAAAGATCACATACTTAAAAAGTAGTAAAGAATGCGAACAAGTTTTTTGGCAGAAATCCTCAAGCTCATATGACTATACCTTCTCAAACACCTTATCCAAATATGCATAAAGCATATACGTACTGATTCTCTTGTACCTATGCCAAATAGGACTCCTCCTGATATGGACGTTACTACCTCCATAAACTCCAAGTAGTAGCTTTGTGCATAAAAAG